>JBAJNP010003089.1:7942-42275 GCA_036877545.1 Yasuhikotakia modesta | reverse complement strand
ACGACTCTCTTTTTAAGAACAGCAGTGTTTTCTCCTGCAGTATCTGTCGTACATTTGTCTTTGTTTTTTGTCTTTTAACAAGGTTCATTACATTTAAACGAGTTTCTGCATTAAAAACATTTCTTTGAATGGCTTACGGCCCAGCAGATGGAGGAAGTGACCTTAATCATTTAGATTTTGTGGTGCGCTGGGTTTTTTTAAACACATTCGCGGTGGAATTAGAAAACAGTTGCAACTTAGGAGCAATGAAATTTTTTTTCCTGAAATGTATATAATAAAATCTGTGAATTACACAACCTCCAGCGATTTATCGTTGTTGGGTGATAACAATTGTAATAAGATCATAAACGGCTGTATTAATAAAACGATTGTGTTCATTTATCGATTGTAATTATTACAGTAAATAATTTTTACACCATTGTAAAATGCTGCTTGTTGTTGCACCTACATTTGTTGTGAAACTTAGAAAGTTAGAAAACGTTTGATCTCATTTTGAATATTTACATATTTCTTCATGATATTCGTCTGTCATAATAACTTCACACTTAATTGCTGAAATGTTATTTTTTAATAAGTATTCATTTCAGAAATCTAGCACTTAGGTGACCCTACAATATGTCTTTGCAGAAGCAGGTTGGGTATTGCGTAAAATTGCAGACGATAGCGTGTCATCTAAGGTTATGTAAAATACGTTTATTATGCTGCTTTTGCAAATGCAATCAGAGCTTAAGAATATGCTTAAGAAAGTGAAAAGAAACTGTGTAGGAGAGGTCAAGATGAAAACTCTCGTATAGACGTTTCTTGTTTTGCGATTGTTGCGGCTCCCAGTCTTTCTTTACCTCAGAATCGTTCAAACTCAGAAATCTTGACGAAAACATAATTGCTTTTGAAATCGCACATTAGATTCAACAGCAGGACAGGAAACATCTCTTCATTGTGTTCTGATGTAGTTGTTTTACACTCGCTCGTGTAGACCTAATCTGGAGTGTTTGTCTCATTGGGAACCGTTGGTGGGCAGGTAGATACTTGTTTTGCTTGGAGACTCGATATATCTGCCCTGATGTTATAAATATTTCTTTCTCCTGATATCTAGCCCAGTCTAGTTTTCAAGTTGTCATTTCAAAGGTTACACAATTAGCAACTGGACATATTCTGTTTTCACACCAATAAGCTGTTAATTATTTTGTATATCTGACAGGGTGTGATACAGTAAAAATTTTGTGTGTGTGTGTGTGTCGTCTCTCCTCCGCCTTGTCTACATGTGTTTTCGCATAATAAAGTCCATCCTCCATGACATTTGCTCACCTCAGCTTAACATGCAGTTTTCTTACTGCCATGTGTAATTACATGCAGGAGTCGTTGTTGATCTTGTGTGTGTGTGTTTGTGTGTGTGTGTGTTTGACCTCAGTGGGGTCTTGTCTTTGCCAGTTAGAACAAGCGGGCCAAGTTTTTATCTCACGGTGGCAGCCCACTCGCACACCATGAGCCAAAGTCTCCTTCAGGAGAATTAACCAAATCATTAGAGATAAAGAAAGACGAGAGGATGGGGAGGGGGGTAAAGGAAAAAAGACTCATTAATCTCTAAATAGTTTTCTGAACAGTTTCTGCCTCCATCTGTAACATTCACGATTAGTTGGATGTCAGGAGAAAATGTTTGTATGTTCTGTACTTATTTTATTGGACTTGTGTGTTTTTGAGCATCTGTGATATAATAACATGAATTATTGTAATAATTATTATAATCTGTGATAGAATTACTGGCAGATACTGACCCAGCAAACAATGAATGTTCTTAAATTGTTGGCTAATGTTCTCTAAACGTTATGAAAATAGTTTTGCAGTTACCTTTGTAGAATGCTTTAATTTTTAGAATATGTCAAAAAGTTTTTGTTTGGAAACATTGAAATGGAAACATTAGGTTAAATGTTCCTACAACCTATACTTGTATACTTGTTAGCTGGTTTGATGAAATAATACACTGTAAGTGATCGATTGGCCACTATGTTGCTGCACAACATTATGACCACATGGCTAAAAATGCTGTCTATCTAGGCCGCTCACTAGGTTTTGGAGCAGAGCCAATGTAAAGGGCCACCACACATTTTCCCTGCATTTGTGTCCAAATGACTTTATTTGTATTTATTTAGAAAACACAAGAAAATCGGTATATGGGCGTTTTATATGTTCTGTTGCTGTTTTGTCTCATTTTCATTCAGTTGCTAAAGATGCAATTAAACTTGAGCTAAAATCTTTCTTTATGACACTGCAGAGACAACGTTATTGTTTTCAGATGCAATTAAATGTGTCATTTTCTACACTTTTATCGTTTTTTATTTTTTCCCAGAAGTCCTTTCTTGCATCGAACTCGCATAATATGATCATTTTTACTCCCTCATTGACCGTTTGCATTAAACAGACTGTTGTTTGCTACTGTTCTACAGAACATTTTCTGAATGCTTTCTAAACGTTCTCTTGAAAATGTTTTAAAATGCACTACTTTAAAATAGTAGTAGCACTTTTTTAACTTTTATATATCAAATATGTTACTGTTATGTTGTTAGTGGAACATTTTAAAAACTACAGAATTATGCAACATATAAAAATGGGGGTTTTGAACGTTCGTAGAACTTTAACTCTTTTAACGTTCTTGTTATTTAATAAAAATGTTAGGAAAATGTTCTTGGAACTGGGTAGACCCTACTACATAGTAAATCAAACACTTTTTCCGGCAAAGAACTAGGGAAATCCGGTTTTCCATATTGCCCCTTAAAGCAATTTGGGCTCCCGACACAAAGGCTGTGAGTTCAATCACAGGCTGAAATCAGAATCCCGTTCTGTTATGGTAGCACACTTGAGAACAGTACATCATTCAGTTCCAGTGCCTCAGGGGGTACCGGTTCTCCAGCAATTAGTCTACTGTAAGAAGTATTGATGAAAAAGTTTCTGTTTAATCTCAAGTAGCTGCAGAGAACCAACTGTGACTCACACAGTCATGCGTGTGAGAACAAAAACTCTTGTTGTAGGGTTTTAGGATTTGTAGACACTGGAAAAAACGATGGAGGTGCCGTTGATGTATTTTTACCTTTCATTAAGGTCAAATGTGAAAGTTGTGCACTCTGTGTCAAGATGTGTGTGTGTGTTGTTTGTGTGTCAGTTTTGCTTACATTGTGTGGATTGTGTTCTGCAAACATTCCCGTAAGGACTGAAGACCTCAAATCACCTACATTTTGTGAGGCTGCCAACATTCCTCATGAGAAAAGTGACTTACAGTAGCTAGTAAACACAACAAATAACGTTTTCATAAAAATCTAACAAAAGTTTATAGGTGTGGCTGGGGACAAAAACACAATTAAATCACGATAGAAATAGAGTTTGTGCGTCACAATCTCTGAAGTCTTCAGCGTGTGAGTAATGTATGCATATCATCTGATGTCATCCTGTCTGCGTTTGTTGTGTTTTGGATATTGTGTGTAATTTGATGTGTTCCTGTAAGACTGTATATGAGTCACTCCGGCAGCTACACACTAAACTGGATTATTTCCTGTTTGCCAGTGTGCGGTTGCTCCTAGCAACAGCATCCCGATCGCCCATAACCCGTGTGCTCTCACATCACAGACATCTGGGCGAGAGTGAGAGAGGGTGTAGGGGTAAGTGAGTGAGTGAGCAAAGGTGAGAGAGACTGACTGATCAAATGAACGAGTGAATAAATAAATGAAAAATGCAAAGAGACTGAATGAATTAAAGAACCGAGTAATTTATTACTTAATTAATTCACTCAATTCTCAAATAAACAAGTGAGTGAGTGAGTAAAACAAGGATAAAGTCAGCGAGCAATAAAGAAATGTTTTGACTGCAGATTTCAGAGATGAGTTGAGGTAAAAGGTGAGACGTTTGTGGCAGGTTTTTCCTGAGGTGTGTTTAAATGGATTTTTAATACGTTCAAGTTTGTTTAAAGACACCTTTAATGCTTTGTAAATACCTTAACCTTAAAATACCTAGAGCATTTGTATGGAAAATTAGCTCCTAACAAGGTGTTAGCTATAAGTTCAGAAATACCTGCAGCTGTTTTGAACTTTAACAAAGTTTTTGTTGCATCCGTGTTTCGTGTTCACCCGAGTTTATCCAGGTAACATTAAACAGGTTAGGAAAGATTGGAAACTATGGAAATGGCTGTTGTCAGGTCACGCCCTCATCTCGACAGATAAACAGCTGTAATGAGTTTGGCAGGTTGAGTTCAGTGGCTGCAGGTATAATGTTCACCATTACTCTGTGACATTGAGTCCCTCGATGCGTCTCACCTCTTTAATTTGGTCCGTTGTGGCTGGATGAGTTTGACACTTTTAATTAATTAACGTTGTTACACGTCAGCTGATGAGCTTGTTAAGCGGTCAGATACAGATGTGCCACTCAACACAAGTTTCAGGTGTTAATATTAAAAGTTATCTTCTGTTCACAATAAGAAATTCAAGGACGTTTTGCGCGTTATATGATGGAAGCGTAAGTGCTAAAAGTCTGTCCTGTGGTTAAAAATATTATTGGCATAACGATTTGAGTAAAGTGTTGGTTAACAAAACCTGGTGGTTGATGTTAATAATGGGATAGTCAGAGTTAATAATGGAGAATCGATCTGGGAATTCTTCATTTTATAATCTTCATTTTATAATGTTTTTTTTCTTTTGGTTGTTTATTTTCAGGCTTTAATTTTGATTCTCCGTGCTAGAGTGATATTGGACTTTTGGACTGTACTGTTGTCACGTCCATCAGGCCTTTGAGGAAATGTTTCTGCAGGAAATGACTAAATCACGGCTCATCCAAACTGTTTTGATCTGTCATGTGTTGTGCAGGACTGGGACCTGTATGAATGGCACCAAACACAGAAAAAGCTGGAAAGAAACATCCGATGTGAATCCGATGTTCCACATGACCTCAGCTCCTGATGATGTCATTGTTTTATTTAGCTTGTGGCTTTGTGGAGTCACACTGTGTCTGTTGGACGTTAGACGGACGTGACGTAATGGACACAACACGAGCCAATAATAAAAATAATTTGTAAAAAATATTTCTGTGCATAAATTGTTGCTTGTAGAGAATGTTTTTTTGAATAATTCGGATGAGGAACATTGAAAAAAAGTTTTAAACAGGCAAATCACAAACTGAACATGAAAGACACTTTTTTCCGCTGAAACTAAACTGAAAGGAGTGAAACTTTAAAAATCTAGGTGAGGATCTTTCAAGTGTTTCTGATGGAGCCGTTTGCCATCACTGAAGGTGTTCAAAGATGATCTGTGAAGTTCTTTGGATCGTGGTTGTTAATTACCCAGCGCTCCTCATGCATTCTTGCCATGATCAAAAGATCTCGCAGACAGAAGAGAGGGATCCGTTCGATTAAAATGAGCTCTAAAGCATTAATAGTTCAGTCTGTTAAGACTCTGAGGAGATGTTGAGATCCAGCTCTTATGAATTCACTTGTACATCAGCAAACCTGTGAGATGAGGCCACTTTTACTCTGTGTCTTTAAACCCTTTCAGCTGCGCTAGTTTCTCCAGACTAGTTGTTCTTCATGGACGGACTTCACAGCTAACAGTTGTATGTGGTAAAAACATGTCCATTAAATGACAGCTTTCTTTATTAAAACAGTTTTAATGCTTTAAGTTAAAAACATCCAGTTTTTTAGGCTATGTTTATTTTTGTTCATTTTTATTTAAATTCTGTAACATTTTACCTAAACGTACAACAATACTTTTCTTTAGTTCTGATTTGCAATACATAACATTGAAATGTTCAGCTAAGGTTACTGCAAGAACATAATGCTTGTTTTTTACACGCTGTTTTTGTTCTTGCACAATCTTCAGCCTGTTGCTCGCTGGGCAGCATGGATTTTAAATCAATACGTTAAAGATTTTTGTCCCCTCCGGGTCAGTTCATGAAATAAAGAAATTTGAACTGAAACGTTGTATAGAGAACTAGTTGGCTCCAAATAAGGCTTTAAACTCCTGCTTTGGCCTTCGTAAATAAACGGGGTTGACGTTGAGTGTTGAAATTACCTGACAAATGCAGGAGGCAGGTCTGCCTTTGTGTTGCGTGAGGGTAAGTGGAAACATTGCAAGGAATTACACCTGCAGTGTGGACACCCCTCTCTTCAGCACTCGCTCTTTTTCCTCTCGCTTCTGTTCGTTATGCTGATTGACACCGAAACCACAGAGGGTCAATAGGTGCCGGTGTACGAAGGGGAAGAAAAGGCGTCTCTTTGTAATTCCTGTTTTAGTGCTGTTTGCTGCCTCTCTCGCTCTCTCTATCTCACCTATCCAGGCTTTTTCCACACAATTCCACGTCCTCAATTAGTCGGCTGTTAAAAGCTGCCGTCTGAAACTTTATTGGGAGTTAAAAATGAACAAAAATAGTTAGTGAGTAAATACATAACAGATCAATGTTTAAAAATGATTAGTTTCTAATAATTTTTATAGTTAATAATTTTTACGTTTCCCAAGGAAAGTCAGTTTGGCTTTATTTGACTTCATCACACATGAAGTCATTTGCAATTTTATGTTTCAAACAAAGACAGTAATAGAGAGGCAGAATTTACTGCTTTTCAAGAATTTTCAAGAGTTATGGTCACTTAATTTCAGAGGTGTAAAAACTGCATCAAACGGGTGTATGAAGGTATAAACATCATGGTTTATCCTTGAACTATCTCAGGGTTTTGTTCAGAACGATTGTTTTAAACACTTGAAGCGATTGATTTTTATACACCTGGTCTTTAATGGAATGCATCACAAAACAACAAAAATGGTGGTTTTAACAGTTTCCTGTGAATAGATTGGAGACTGAAAGATGAGCAATGAGAACGACAGAAAGAGAGAGTGAGAGTTTTCTTCTGTTTACTGCCAGGATTCATCTGCTTATTTCATGGTATTTTACTCTCTGATGTTCAATTACAGATCCATTGATTAAGAGTGACATATGATCAAACTTCAATCCAAATATCATATGCAGCTATATGCTTGTGTGCGGCCACTGCCCATGCATGAGATGCTGTTTGAATTATCCATCCCTCTCTCTCTTCCTCTCTCTCTCTTTCTCTCTCTCTCTCTTTCTTTCTCTCTCTCTCTCTCATGACTCTGTGACTGCTGGGGTTCTTCTCTCAGTTCCTGATGATGTGAATCTTTCATGACTTGTCTTTCATTCTCACTTCCTTTCTTGCTCGTCCTGTTTTCATTTCTTTCATCCTTTTGAATCTCTTGTCTTTTCTTCTGTCTCCTCTGTTCTTCATCTGCTCCTCACATCATCTTCCTCTCTGAAACTTCATCGCTCGCTTTCCGCTCTGTCCTTGTTCCTGTTCGTGAAGTTTTAAGAAAAGCAACGGGTGGGAGAAGAAACGATAAACTAGATCGTTTCTTCGTTTGAGATATTTTTGATATCTCAAACACTTCTCCTAGACAGCAATGAGATTAAATTGAGAGCAAACTTTTGCTTAAAGTCGGGTGCACATTTACAATTTTTGAGGTGGTGAATTTCTGCAGATTGTTACTTTCGGTCAAAGCAACAACTGGTATTCTTGCGACTTGGAAAAATGTGGCCTTTGTGGTGATTGGAGGCTTGTGGATGGAATCCCAGCTGACAGGGAACATTAGTAGAACATTGGCTAATGTTCCTTAAAGGTTTTATCAGAATTAGAAGAACTATTTTTTAAGCTATATTATAAATCAGTAGCATATTCTTAAGGTGGTAGTGGAACGTTTTACAAGCATTACAGATTCAAAGTTTGAAAAACATCCTCAAAACCAACCAATGACATTCAAAACTTCCTGTTTCTCAGATATTTTTAATGTTCCTAGAAGCTCCAAAATAACACTTTTAGCATTTTTGTTACTTAATGGAAGCATTACACAAATGTTCTTACAACATATAATTGTTAGCTGGGGTTGTGGCTGCGTTCCAAATTTTGGTTTCATTCCTGTGGTGTGACGGCTAATTAGTTCTAATGTAGAACCAATAAGAGCTCAGCAATTAAAGTTGTTACGCGTGTGTTTATACAATTACAGAGAAAAAAGTAGATGCATTTTCTGCACACTGCAGGGAATACTGTATCCCACAATGCAATGCAATCTTTATCCATGTTTTGACATTTTTACATGAAACTAGATGAAAATGCCAAAAAGACTTTCTGCACTTGGTTTTGTTGCTCAGACAGATTCAGGCAGTCAGTATATGTGATGCGTTCATTAGGAACAGGTCCAGGGTCAGCAAATCCACACAGTTCTCATCGCTAAATGATGAAACCAGGGCAGGTGTGGTTTGGAACCATTGGCCGACGCTATAGGCAGAGCGGCTGATGTTGTGGTGAGGTTAAATGAGGTATTTTGGTAAGAGGAATGATTTTTTCTTTCTGATTTTTTTTGTCTCCGTTCTCTGTGTGACCTGATGAGCAGTAAACAAGAGGAGTCGTGGTTCTCTTGGTAAGACACTCTAATAAACTCTTAAAGCTTGTAATCTCTCTGTCTCTCTCTACACTCTTTTCTCTCTTTAACAATCTTATTGCCCAGATGATGTTCCGAATATCCTCTTACCCTTATTTTGCCCTCCAGTGATGTTAAAATGATTGTATGCTGCTAAAAATATTTTTTAATCAGTGATTTTTTAGTAAAAATATCAAACCCTCTTTAAAACAAGATAAATTTACTTTAGAAGCATAAAGGCGTTAAGATATTCAGGCTTGTTTTCGAGAATATATCTACTTTTATTTTTGTCTTCACTAGATTTTTGCTTCTTGTTGTAAGCTTGTATCTAACACAATTAATGACTGTTATACTATAAACAAAACAAAATAAATATAACTAGGAAACAAAAATAAACAGATTTAGGATGTTCTGTAAAAACAAGCCTAGTTATCCTGCACAGTTTTGCTTCTTATGTAAACATATCTTGTTTTTAGGAAGTTGTGTTTTTTGCTGATAATTTTGTAAATATTACATAGATAAATGCGACCAAATGACATTAATCATGTAATCATGTCAAAATAGAAATCAGATTTTACTAGTGCCCAGCCAGTTAAGAGGGAATGTTCTTGGGAAATGGAAAAACGTTCTCTGAACGTTTTCCCAAAGTTTGAATAATGCAGTCAGATTAATACAACATCTAAATGAAAAGGAAATTTAAATGTTCCTAGAACTAGAACACAAAATAACATTGACACGTTGTTTTTGTTACTTAATGGAAAGTTACAAAAACGTTTACAACCTGTAATTGTTAGCTGGGTGCTTGTTTTAGGGATTTGTTCACAGCCTTTTAATTCAGACCTACATTATAGTTAATTATAAAATATGATTTCTGAACTCGTAAACAACCTTTCCTGAAGGCTGTTTTTCAACTTGTCTTGTAATTATATAATCAAGCACAATGCGTGAAAAATTATTTGTCTTCCTTTATTTTGCATTTGGTTCATATGCATGCAAAACAACAAAATAACAAATACACATAATATCAGTCATAATATAAAATAACCTACTGGCTGATATTTTGAAATGATTTCGGAGGCCTTCAGCGTAAATGAGAAATCTTCAAGCTAAACTCATAAACCCAGCATGTTATCCAGTATCACGCTGGTTAATGTGCGCACACCCGTCGACCAATCAGAGATCAGAGTTCTGACAAAAATGGTACTTTCCTGTCCAGTGTTACTTATGCTTGTTCCTGTGTGTGTGTGTGTGTGTGTAATCTCCCTCTTACTGTGTGTTTAGATGGATTTATTAGAAGCTTATGATAATGGATTCTCCTCAGAGACAAATTTAATATCTCCACATGTCATAATCTCCCTCACTGCACATGTATACACTGGATTAAGTTTTTGCTCTGATCTCAATGAATGACCTGAGTGTGTGTGTGTGTGTGAGTGTTTGTGTGTGATTGTGTGAGTGTTTGTGTGTGTGATTGGGTGTGTATGAGTGTTGTGTGTGTGATTGTGTGTGAGTGTGTGTAAATGTGCATGTGTGTGTGTGCGCGAGTGAGTGTGTGTACATCTTCTCCATGTCCCGACGGCTGTGGCCCTCATTGTTCTTATGATCATGTCTGTACTCTCAGGGCAGCTAATCTCTTTGCCTGACGAAACCGCGATGTGTCAACAGCGTGTCAAACACGCTTCTGTCTTGAGTCCCTGAGACTTTTTAACCATCTGACAGCAACGTTTCCTCAAAAGCACGACACACTGTCTTCTCTGCTTAGAGAAAATCCTGCTTTCATTGGCTGTTCTCTCCAGGCTACTGTACTTCTGAAAAATAACACCGGCTATAATCAGCGTCTCCTCGAGCGCTTTATGAGAACCGGCAGACTTATGAAATTAGCGTGTCAGCGGTGAGGGATATGATGTAGAGTGTGCTTCTTTATTTGCCTCATATTTACTGTATATATGCTAATCATTTACTGTACCGGCGTAATGCTAATAGTCACACAGTGTGTGATTGAAGCAGGTAGGACATTTTCCTCCTTTGGTTTCAGAACAACATTTCTACAGTATCGATCAGTCAGTTGTCACGGTAACCCACATGGAGTTTGGTCTCACTGCTGTCATACCGGCGGTGTTGCCCCAACTGACAGCGAACGTTCACAGAATGTTGGCTAACCTTGTCTAAACGTTCTCTTAAAGATTGTATTGAAGCATTCTTGCAGTAATTCTCGCTGTAGCTGAATTGGTTAAACATTGTGTTTGTTAGCAGCACAAATGTTCTGGGTTCGATTCCCAGAGAACACACATGATAATCAGATGTGTGGTTTGAATGCCCTGTAAGTCTCTTTGGATAAAAGCCTCTGCCAATGCATAAATGTAAATGTAACTTAAGTTGTTAGTGGAACGTTTTAAAAACGTTACAGAATTAAAACAGAATCAAAAACACTGGGCATCTTGAACATCCTAAAAAGAGCATTTAACATTACATGTTTAGTGTTTTTGTTGCTTAATGAAAACATCAGTGATACGTTCTTGCAACCTAAAGTACCCGGTGCTGTACATGTCCGAGTTTTGCTTTGTAAAATCAGAACCGGACATAAATTTAGAATGTGCCAGACTATGCAAATCAGATTGCATGCTGGGTAACAGGATCTAGACTTGAGGTGCTATTTTCTAACATATGCTACTGTGCAAATACACACTTATTTTCCCTGCTTTTCAGAAACAGCCCTGCTATACGTACATCTTCATTCTCTCTTTTCTGTTCAGCTGCATTGACATTCATTGAAATGTCTCGTTTTTCTTCACACTTTTGTCTTCTGTTGCATTTCTGCTGTGTTTTTGTCATCTCTGTGTGCATAAATTACACACATTTCTGCAGGGATTACAGAAGTTAGAGCATCTATCACTGTTTTATTTGGAGTTTGTGAAACTGCATTACACCTTTCTGTTCACTGATCAAAGATGAGATCAAAGTGTGTGTGTGTGTGTGTGTGTGTGTGTGTGTGTGGGTGTGCTGGTTTATCTGTCATGGAGGGCTGGTTTTTCCATCTGAGTTTAAAGTTCTCACTGTTTAGACTGATTCATAAAGGGAAAGTTTACCCAAAACTCTCTCATTATTTACTCTCTCTCATGCCTTTCCATTTCTCTATATTCATTTAAATAAATGACAAGAATACAATAAAAACATTTTAAATACATTTTTAAGAATGGTTTCTGTTTTCCACACAATTTCAGTGGAAGCAGAATGAAGATTTGAAAAGGATTTAAAAGTACAACTTTGGCATATGGCCTTCAGACAAATGTCTAAATGTCAAATATTCCACTAACAACTTTGAGAAGGTTGTTGATCTGTTACGTTAAATAATGTTTTTAAGAAGTTTGAGAGAATGTTACAAAAAATGTTCTGAGAAAGTTTCCCGTTAGCCGTGTAATGTCATGCAGGTTTGGAGCGCGAGTAAATAAAGACTTCTTCATTGTTGAGGGAACTTTCCCTTTAAAGATTCGGTCCATCTCATTATCAGTGTTCATCTGTCTTTCTCCATCTCTTTCTCATTTCTTCCCTCTGTTCTTATCCATCAAGCACAGACCGTCATTTGACTTCCCTGCATGTATTATATTTCAGTGATTCAAAATCTGGAGGCTCATCAGAAGCGTATCTCTCTTCCTGCGATGCTGAGGCTATTAACCTGATTGATTGTGCCAATAATCAGACGATCTTTTTTTTAACCAGTTATGTTCCCTGTTCTGTCTCAGACATCATTGCCCCCGCTGAATTGGTTGCCCCGGTGATCGTGATTGCACCTAAGAACACATCAGTGGTTGCCGGGGCGAGCGAGGCTACTCTCGAGTGCGTCGCTAATGCGAGGTGGGTTGCCCTCGACGACAGTGACTCATCGCTAGGGTTCTGTTAGCAACGGCGTTGACTTTATTATTTTCAAAGATGTTTGTCACGGTTGCTATTTTTACATTTTTGCCCCATAAGTTTGTGACGTTATGAGTGTTAATGAGTAACTGTGATTTGAAATGAAACCTTTCACCCTCTACACTGATTCACAAAATGTCAGCGTGATGCTTTTGGTTAATTTCGGCACAGTAGAAGTATATAAGAATAATTTTTGTGGTTTATAATTTCAAAAGCCTTGTTTTGGATGTGTGTGTGTTTGTGTGTGTTTGTGTGTGTGTGTGTGTGTCTGTATGTCTGTGTGTGTGTGTGTCTGTATGTCTGTGTGTGTGTGTCTGTATGTCTGTGTGTGTGTGTGTGCGCGCATGTGTCGATGTGTGTGTTTCTCTGTGTGTCGGTGTGTGTGCGCGCATGTGTCGATGTGTGTGTTTCTCTGTGTGTCTGTGTGTGTGTGTCTGTATGTGTGTGTGTGTCTGTATGTCTCTGTGTGTGTGTGTGTGTGCGCGCATGTGTCGATGTGTATGTTTCTCTGTGTGTGTGTGTGTGTGTGTGTGTGTCTGTATGTGTGTGTGTGTGTCTGTGCGTGTATGTGTGTAGATCTCTTGACAGACTGCAGGTGTTCTGGAAGCGTAATGGGGTGAGACTAACAACAGGAGTGGACTCGTTTGGTCGCAGGCTGGTCATCAGTAACCCCTCTTCAGCAGACGCGGGGCTGTACGTGTGTGAGGCGGCGCTCCGAAACACCAGCCAGAGGAGTACAGAGGCCAAAGCCTACCTATCAGTCTTAGGTAAGAACATCAGGCATTTTCCTTCAATGAACACGAGAACCGATGGGTTTCTGAACAGAAGAAGTTTAGCTGATGGATTTTGGTGACAGATAGATTGATGGAAATGCCACCATAATTGTTTTTTTAGCTAAATTCAGACCAACATATTGGTCTTTTCAGGTTAGTCAAGTGGTTCTAAATAATCAAATTAGATCTAGTAATGGCTTTGCCAATAATGTGTTTTGTTCTTGTACTTGAAACACAAGTCGTGAGGGTTGCAACTAAACTTTACTGGACAGAAGTTAAATAGTCTTAAATACAACTAAGGACAGAAACTCGAATGTTTTTGCCTTAACATAAATAGAACTAAAGTTATGTTATTCTTAAGTTACAGTGGAACATTTTAAAAACATTACAAAGTTGAAATAATTTGGTCTCATGACCAAACAGTAATGTTAATGCATCTAAAATGTAATGTTTTAAACGTTTCTGGAACTTTCGAAATAACGTTTTAACATTTTTATTACTTAATGGGAACGTTAGAGGAACATTCTTACAGCCTAAAATTGTCAGCTGGGACCATCTTGTCAGAGTGTGACGCCTCTCAGCTTTCAGTGTTTCCTGTAGGTCAACGGTGTGAAATATCCCAACACTTCAATCCATAACACTTCTGTTAGATGCAAAAACCACAAACGTTACTCTCCACCACCGAGATCCTTTACCAGAGATGAGCTATGAATATTTATACAACTCGCACTCTTATAAGAAAGAGCAACGAATATTCATTCAATGAGCTTATCTGACAGGTGTGTGCCTTACATGATTGGGTGAAAGGGAGGCATGCATATGCATGAGGCAGCCAATGGCGTGATGAATAAATTGGAGCTGCTGGAAAAGACTTTTATAGAAAGATAAAGTGAACATGTCAGAGCAGCCAGCAGCAGAACAGAAAGGAAACGGAGGAGGTATTTATTGTTTCTGCCCGAATATGAATCTGAAATCGAAACCAGTATCTGAATATGAATCTGAATATGCAAATCCTGATATGCATAACCGTACAATGAGAACGATACAAGCCATACAAATCCAGTCAGATCGTGACATTGGTGTGCAGTTAGTTCTTTTATCAGTCTTTATTTGTTTTACCATCCCGTCCTCCGTCCATTTTTTGACATTAGCCGTCAGTAGGTGTGAAGCTGTTATGCTTAACAGATCCTTTATCGGCTTGTGCTTCGAGCGAGAGACAAGGCGAAAGAAAGTCGGCGGGTGTGTGAAAAGGTAACGAGAGTCGTTCTCTTCCTGTCACGATATCTGAAAATAAAGGAGAGAATAAAAGCACAGCAGATGAAAGGATTTTTATAAAAGGTGAGCTAAGTGTAACAGCAAAGACAGCTGGTAAAGTGTGAGCTCACGCGCTCTTAACATGTAGCTTTAGTGAAAACACACACTGATGTGTGATATTAAAGCTCAGCGTTATGTTGGCAAACTATAGCAAACACACAAACAGGTTCACAGCATTCAGACACGTCCATGCAAGTTTGTAGCTATTATTGTAGCTATTAAATATCAATTAGTACAAACTGTTGTATTATATAGCTGCAGAAAATTGAATTATGTTGCAGTCATAACATTATGTTGCATTTAACACTATTTATTTACTATTATATTATTTAATATTATACTAATATTAATATTTAATATTTATTTTAGCATTTTTTTATTTGTTAAACTTCCTGTACTGTTGACAGATGAATGACTTGCAATGTTTATTTGGTAGATGATAAAATATGTGTCAGTCCAGAACGGCCCAGGACACCAGAAAATCTAACTAGCAATACCCTAGCATAGCTAGCTGGGTATTACTGGGTATTAACTCTTTGGTTTAGCATATTCAATATATATACTTTTCAGTATAGCAACCATGTTGTTGCCACTCATAAATTCCTAGCATCAGCAGTGTAAGCGAGTTTTTAACAAATACATGCACAGATATAAGAAATTATTGTTTTGTATGATAGACAGGCTGTAACGTCCCGGCGTTGTGTGATTGTGTATGCTGTAGTCACAATGAAATAATTTTTTTACAATATATTTGTATTAATACTGTACCTGTTGTTTTTGTCATGAACGCAGAGCCTCCATACTTCACATCGAAACCTAAAAGAACAGTGATGACTGAAACTGAGAAAAACGTTGACCTGCAGTGTCAGGCCAAAGGTAAGATCCGGCCCTCCGCCTCTGCCCCACCCATCACCCCAGGCTCAGCTTGAGGGTGGTTCATGTCGACAGTGACATGCACCAACAAATCAACCCATTTGAGCATTATGGGACACAGCCCGACGCTAACAAGTCGCCCACAGCAGCGTGAACGTCTTTAGAGAAAAGCAGCTGTGTTGTGCCTATCAAATAATTGCGCCGTCTCTGAGTTTGACCACTTTGGAGTCGTATAAGTCACATTCCGCTCGTTTATAATCATTCTCCTGCAAGACGCACAGAAACTATAATCTTTATAATGTCAGGAATATAAAAGTGCCAGCGCCTGCACAAAAAAAGCCACTTAACTTTCAGCGCAATACCTGACATTCCCCAACGCTTAAAAGTATCTTATAAAAGCAGCCTGCAGTCATCACATAATACTCTAATTTCCACACGCTGCGTATGAAGCGTTCGGCATGTTCGTTTTACTGTGGCCGCTTTGCTTACCCACAGCTATTTGATGTGAGAACGTCATTTATTTTATGTGCTGACTCAACCGTAAGACGTGCCGCTTTTATCGCACCCTTACGTTTTTTTTCTCATTCCAGGCTCGTGCCTCATTCGCCGCCTCACTAAATTGACCTTTTCGCCAAGAGCGTCGCGCCGACCCCCACCCGTCGGCACCTGAAGCGTCCTTGTTTGAGTTCATTTTTATGTAATTGACTAAACGAGTGATGTGGAATAGGCGGTCAAGTGCATTAGAAACGCCGCATCACGCGCTAATGATGTTAGTCGCTAATTGGCCTCAGTGTTGGTTCTAGTTAAGATCTAGTAAAGGCATTAGGTATATCCTTGACTCAAAGGGCAACGAAAGTGCGGAACCCAGCTAGAAAACCCGTTTAACAAGCAGCGTAAATTTGACCTACATTTCGGCAACAAAGTGCCAAGTGTCTAAAAGTTTAACTTTTTATGACTTCTAACTAGGAAATTCCTTAAAGAGAGACCTCAAACAATCCTTTTTTCTTTCTTTCCTTTCTTTCTTTTTTTGTAATTTTTTTCCCTACATAAATTTGGACAGTTCCCCCGTCATGAAAGTTTCAGAAACTTCAGTAACACTTTTCTTTTTTTCGCCACAGAGATTGTACCTCTGCAATTTTCACTTGGTGAGAGTCTCAACTCGTTCTCTTTGCGCTTTCATGAGGGTGTGAAGCTGAGTTTGTACGCACTTTGTCATAAACTGTCAGAAATTTAATTACAGCGAGGTTGTTTTTGACAGTCTTATTTTAACATTCTTGTCTTGCGGTGTGATGAGACCTCGACTCCTCTGAAGAAAGCAGCGCAGTACGGATTCACGTTTTTTTGACCTTTTGAAGCGTTGAGCTGTGAGATTTATCTGTTATATATTCTTTAATGCCTTTCTCATTTGCATATCATTATGAGCATATCATGAGCTCTTTCAGACGAACTAAATTTATAATTATTGCTAATACGTATAATTGGCGTTTTATTCGTTTTATGCCTGCTTGATTTTTCACTTCTTTCCTCACTTATCCTTTTCTCCAAATGTTCTGCACTCTCCGGTGAAGCGTGTCAAAACTTTATTGGAAGTTTAATCAATCAAAGCCAATTTATTAGATTAAGTTTTCATTAATTAAATCGAAGTGTGCCCTGATGAAGGTCTATTGATGGAAACGTTAACTTCGCAATAAATCAAGTGCTGTGTGGGGTTGTGTGTCTACTGGTAATAATTTTCTTTTATATCAAACCCATGGGGCGTTTGTGTATATCTTTGTAAATCTACTGCTACTAAGGTTTGGCGTACATGATAAATAATGTCCAATGAAATATTTATTCGTCAGGTTTAGCTGCTAAAGAAACCTAACCATGGTGTGTGTTGTTCTCTTCAGGTCTCCCCACACCAAAACTGGACTGGTACAAAGATGCTGTTCCTCTGTCCACCCTGAATAACACGCGATACAAGCTCACGACTTCCTCGATGCTCCTACAAGTGCGTAAAATTCAGCCGGACGATGCGGGAATATTCCAGTGCTTTGCAGAAAACACGGCTGGAGAAATTCAGGCGTACACCAACTTGGTTGTTACAAGTAAGATGACCTTTAAAGTACAATCATGCATGTATAAAATGGCTCGTCAGAGTGATGTCAGAGAAAGGCACGCGTTGGATTGGTTGATGTTCTGTGTCATGTTAGGACCCGCTGATTAAAGAAACACTTCTGCCAAAAGCGTCACTGCGTTTTATCTGCCGAGCTCCAAAGAGGAGAAAAATCTCCATATATTAAATGTAACATAAAAGCAGTCAGTATGACTTTCAAGACATGTCAAAACCAGCTTTGATCTTATACCCCTCTTACAGGAAACATTCTCAGAATGTTCTTTTAAAGTTTTCTCAAAGTTATCAAAAATGTTGTGTTGCAGTATTTTTAGTAGAATGTCCATGATGTTATATCTCACATATATCATAATCTAAAAACTGAATGTTCTCTATTTTTGTTGAATGTTTAAAGTAACAGTTTTAAGGTGTGTTACTTAATTAAAACATTGAGAAACATTTTTGCAACCTACAATTTGCTCCCAGAGAACAGAAGCTTGAGTGTGATGTTTGATAGGTTGTTATTAAATAATGAAATAAATCTTTGTCTTTTTCCTACATAAAGTTCTCCTGTAGATCTAGTTATAGTGCATGAGTCAGGTGGACTGTTTTAAGGTGCTGTAATGATCACTTGACAGCCACTGGTCACTGTATGGAAAACAACCGCATGAACATTGATCAGAGCGTCTTCTTTTGTGTTCCACAAACACAACGATTCCTTTAAGTTAATGTGAGAACGATGCATGTTGTCAAAGCAGCCATGCATCCTAAAGTTATCTCTCTTTCTCACTCTCTTTCTCTCTCTCTGTCTAAGGTTGTGAATTGATCAGGGAGTTCAGAGACCCCTCATTGATCTGTGTAATTAATCAGTGTCTGCAGAGAGATCAACCTTTAACACACACACACACACACACACATTCAGCACTTAATCAACACCTCCAGCATCTCTCTCTCTCTCTCATTCTGATCTCTTTTGCTCTCTCAAGTTTCTTTTTACTTCACACCATTTTTTATTGAAGTTAGAGGGTTTGAAAGTTCGTCGGTTTTCTCATATTGACGTAATTCATTAAGAAGTGAAAAACTCGCGTACATAAATATTAAAGTCTGAATTTCAGAGCGGATCAGATATTTGTTTGATATTTTTGACAACCGGCATGGATTTTTCAAACCATCTTTACAATTAACTTCCCAGCTATCAGAGAACGTTCACAGAACGATGGCTAACTAGAAGTTCTCTCATCAGAAACGCTCATCAGAAACAACATCAGCGAACATTCAAACCAACACAAATATAACTTTTAATATTTTTATTTATTTGGCAAACATTAAGGACACTTTCTTGTGACCTAAAATTGTTAGCTAGGCTGTAGTCTGTTACAAAGACCTGTAAGGCCACGTTTTTCAATTTCCTGCTTAAACTGTTCTTTCCTTGTAGGTGTGTCACCATCTTTTGCCACTCCCCCTTCTGACATCACCGTGACCGATGGAACATCAGCGATCTTCACCTGTGAGATATCTGGTGCCCCCAAACCTGCTATTATTTGGAGGAAAGGTACATAACTGCACACAGCAAATCACGTTTCTGCATCATTTCCGTTTGTCTTTGAAATGTTTCTTCCATTGTGGAATGTCAGATTTTGGACTGAACCTTTTCTCCGCAGGTGCTCAGGTGCTGGCGAGCGGCACCATTCAAGTTCCTCGTTTTACACTGCTGGAATCTGGAGGTTTACAGATTTTACCCATAATGCCGAGCGACGCCGGGAACTACACGTGCTCGGTGTCTAACTCTGAGGGGTCGGTGGACGCCACTGCAGCTCTGACAGTCCTCAGTACGACCTCGTAATATTTTGACAATTTGTTTTAATGAGTTACATTTTGAAAAACAAACAGCACACTTGATATTCAGCACAAACACCACTGAACGTAGAGGCGGTTTGAAGACATTTTCAAAACATGCTTTTTATCAGCAGTCATTGTTTGGCTTAATAGCTGCATTCATTAGTCAGACTGATTATAAAGGCACAGCCGAGCACAATGTTCATGATTTTTAGTGTCTTCCTCAGTAATTTCAAACTGGTGGAGTGTCATCTTTAAAACCACGGCCTCGCTGTGCATGAATAATGATACTGATGTAGGTTTGCACTAGTCAGGTTTTGACATTCAGCCTAAATAATGCGGTTTGTTGATTGGTCACTGTGAAAGTCTCACGGTCTCAAAAGTTTCACTGTTAATTAAGCTGCTGCAATTTCTGCACTGTTAGCAAAACTGAACAAAATCACAAAAATAGCAGCCAATCTCCCCTCATAAGCCAACATCACTATCTTCTGTACACTATCAAGTGAGCAGAAGAGCACTTCATCTGAGGCTGCAGTCTGGCATGCAAACTTTTTGAACACTTGTTTTCTCTCCATGCAACATATAATACATATAATTTCTACAAATATTTGTGTGAGGAATATTTTCTGGTTCTTTGGGTGCGTCAGAACCCAGCATAACATTTTAAGTTATAGAAACCTTTTCACATTTCCATTAAGTATCCAAAACATCAACAATTCTATTATACTCTATTGTGGTTATGTTTTAAAAACATTCCAGTTTAGTAAAATTGGAATTCCAGTTTTGATATACAACATTACCAAAATGTTCTACCAACATTACTGCAAGAACGTTTGTTAATAACGTTGAGAGAGCAATACATTGTGTGTGCACTTCAGGAAGTCAGCTTACAGATGTCTTATCGTTGTCTTTGCACATTACACGGAGATAAAAGAGTGTTTTACTGTCAGAAATATTACCTCCATTAACTTTAATCAAGTGGATTGGAGGCAGTGTTTTACGGCGAGACCGTGTCCGTTTGCGTAGCTGTGGTGTGTTGTGCGTCATTGAGATGCAGTTGGAATATTAGAACTTTCATGCTTTGTAAATTTCACTCTGTTTTACTAATGAAGCTGTCAGTGTGAATTACTTAATAGGTTAAACTGAACTTTGAATAATGATTCTGGTGCTGATTAAACTGTGGTGGGATTTTGTAATAAACAGTGTTTTTATTAATCAGGTCGAACCTTCATTTCGACGGTTCCTGAGGATCAGCGTGTCATTAAGGGGACGACTGCTGTGCTGAAATGCGCGGCCACCCATGACCCCAGGGTCACCGTGAGGTCAGATGTCCAGTTGTGTTCAGTATAATTATCTGTAATGGCTTTGGTAAATTGGTGGTGCTGGTTTATGTTGGTTTGGTAGCAAAACAGCTTTACTGTTAACCAGATGCGCTTAGCTTGGTAATGTTGGACAACATTTAAAAGAGAATTTAGCTTGTTAATTTTGATTTTGATACAGTATAAAATGTTAAAAATAAACGTTAACTATCACATCTAGCTAACAGGGAACCAAAAGTTGCCTGTTAGCTAGATACGCTAGACACAATAACCGTTTTGACATCCGTGCAGCTGCAAACTGAATAGCTAATTTAAACTAGGTCAGATTAAATAGCAGACATTTATAAACACTTTTGTTTCCTTATCAGGGTAAAACGCAGTTAAGAAATGGCTGGTGGTTGCAGCGTTACGGTCTTCAGCCATATGGTGTTTTGATGTGGTTTATCTCAGGAGCGTGTTTCTCACAGGTCTTTGGAGTGATATTTTGGGTAGATTATGACTCATCACTCTCATTCTCCTCAGATACTCTTGGAAGAGAGGAACCCGGCCGCTGAGCGTTTCGACTGGTGGGCGAGTGTCGATGAAGGAAGGTTCTCTTCACATCAGCCAGACGTGGTCGGGAGACATTGGGGACTACACCTGCAGGGTCATCTCGCCAGCTGGAAACGACTCGAAAACCGCCCGTCTGGAAGTCATGTAAGCCTCAACAAACGTGCCAAGACGCACACTCAAAACGAAACCTCTGTACACGACCGCGGGAGCGTCTTTTGGAGTGCTTTTGTTGGTAGAGGAGGCTTGGACTCCTGTAACATCTCAGCAGCCAAAAGATCCAGCCAAAAATGGGCTGTAATGATAGGACAGCTGTGCTTGTGTGTGTGTGTGTGAGTGTGCATGTGTTTGTGTGTGCGCATGTGTGTGCTTGTGTGTGTGTGTGTTTGTGTGTGTGTGTGCTTGTGTGCGTGTGTGTGGCGGCAGAAAGATAAAGCGAGACTGGAAGAAGATAGGCCCACTGCCCAAGGCTAAGATCATCTCCTTTGACGACTAGCCAAGATGCTGCTCTTCTGTGGCATCAGTAACTAATTAAACACACACTCATGCGCTCTCTTAGATATTAGTTACTGCTTCAGACGGATGAACATTGTGTTGTTATGCGTTGTTATGCGTTGCCATGGACGGATGTGGAGGGAAATCTTAACAAGCTTTGAAGGAGATCAAATAAACAAGGATAGCGTGGCGGACAGGCTGTGCTCTTGTTTAAAGGTGACTTTCAGTGGTTAAATAAAAGTAAATATAAGTAAATTTGTAATTGTATGTTTTAACAGAGGTGGCGTTAGAGAGGCAGAAGTTACAGACTGCAGGTTTGATTGGACGCGTTTAAAGCATCTGTCAGTAGTGCTTTATATTCGCATACATTTTCTGTGTCATCATCTAATTCCAGAATTATGCAAATCAGGTTAATCCACAAACACGCCAAAAAGAAAACAGCCATTGAGGCTGCGGTTATGCAGGGCCGGTTCTGAGTTCTGGAGGGTGGGCTAGCGTGACCTGGCAAACTTTACCGGGACTGTACAGCATCGAGATCCGGGCACCTGAATCAGCTGTTTAAAATGCCGGAGGAGTGCTCGTCTACACCGCGTCTGGATATATGCCCGGCTAAAACGCTCTTCTCCATCATTTGATGAATTACTGCTGCCACGGTCAATAGAAACTGTACACAAACATTTCTTTTAAAAGGTCACGAAAACCGACCTGTTGCAGCGGCATCCGTTTTTGAAACAGAAATGGGGGCAAAAAGGTGGGAGGGTAGAGGGTGGAAAAGAGGAGGGGTCAAACTCAGCATCTGGCTCACAGATTTACAAAACACTCACTTACAGATTTACAAAACGCTCAGTAGGTTTACATGCGCAGGTATAACTGCGCTTTTGTAGTCATATAAACTGTATAATCACATTTTGGTTTGACAATTACTTTGTTCTGTTTATTCATGCTCTGAAGAATTCTCATTCATCAAAGATGCATATTCCTGCCGTTTGTCATGATAGTGTTTGTCAGCTGGTTGAACATTGTGAGGTTTTGGGTTCCAGTGAATGCCAAAAAAAATAGTTTTGGATAAAAGCATCTTTTAACTACATACATGTAAATAACTTTGCTTTGCGTTTTAGATCATTTTAACCCGACTTTTGAAGTTTATGGAGTGTTAAGGGCACTTTGATGTTCAGTGTGTTGACGTTGAAACAAAATGTGATTATAGAACCGTTCGCAAGTCACTGAGTTGGATATTTAAGTCAAATGTTTGAGCGTGATGCAAGCAAAGAGCAGAAAGGCTGAAAATAACAACAACCAGGTTTCTTAGAAAGAACAATTTGAAGGTGTTTATCCCTTAAATGTCAGGCCAAAAATAGCGAATCACTGTCTAATGTGTTTACAGTTCTCTTTTATTTTGAAACGCGTGACCCTAGACCAACGTTCAAGCTTCTCGTTTATCACAAGAGACAAAATCAAGTACAACTTTGATCAGTTATACTTATAAAAAAGTATCTTTTATTCTCTAATTAAAAAAAACAAAGAATCAAATTTAAAACATCTTCTAAAAGGTTAATATTGTTGACAACCTCTTTAGCACTTTTAATAGCACTAAATTCTCTGAACAAATAAGGTTTCAAGGTGCACAACTATAACGGTAAAAATAAACACATTAGTGTGTATAGCAACACACAAAATGGTGATTGTATTTATTTTAAGCCAGCATGCTGCGGATGATGTGCAAGGCCTTTACATTTAAATGGATTTTGATTGTCTGTCAATGTTTTATCGCTTAGCAGCTGAAAAAATTGCTCTGAAAGTGATGCCACTGATTGTTTTGTACCAGTATCAGTATTGTCACACCATTAATTCAATGTAGAACAAACTTTGTCTTTATTATTTTTGTGTTGAATGGTCCTTTAGGTGTTGAGCAAGATAAAGTTCAGATTAAGCTTAATATTTAATATAATCTGTACGGTACAAATCAAATCAGTTCTTAAAAGAAAACATAAATAAATATGTGTACAGTTTGATATCTGCAGGAAGCCGCATGAGAGTTTTGTGTAAAAACCAGACCGGACAGAAACGCTGTTATTCACTGAAAATGTGCATAACGCAATAGAAAAAATGTGATTTAAGCTACAACAGTGAATCGCAAATGATATTTTGGTCTTGTCCTCACACAAAGCTATTTGTGTTAAAGGCTGTGTGGGTTTGATAGAAAAACCTGGTTTAGGCTAACTTCACAGAGCCAGAACAACTGACAGTTAAATTATGAGATATAAATTGAAAACACATGCTATTTGAATAATAACAATAATAATTTCAACAGGCGTATTAAGATAACGGAGCAGCACAATACGCTCTTAACTTCAACATTACAGCCGGCAAATTTTGAAGCGGGAAACTCATCAGACATTTTCAAGGAGAGCCTGTGCTTCACATGCTAATGTGGCCGATCGATTGCAGTGGATGTTTGCTCTTATTTACCCTCCTGTGGACGATGCAGGAACAGTTTCCTACTTTAAATAACATTATTGTAGATGCTATTGTATGTTTAGCCTCAGGTAACAGGTGAGGAACCTGACAGGTAACAGGTGTTGGAGATAGACACAGTTGTATTTTATCCCTTATGAAATAAACATTTTAATGACCATAATTTCACTACAAATATCATGACATATATTTGGTTACTGTGGCGGGACGATGTGTGAGGTTAATTTGTGGTTACTGGGAAATTTACTATAAATACCATCACTACACTACTAGTTGTTACTGTACTAAAAGATGATTTATATTTATTTTTTTAAAATAAACACAAAACTTTTTGTAAAGAACAGTAACAAGCAAAGACAATTGCCCCTAATGGTATACATGACAAAAGTATTGCACATAAAAAATTCAGCTAAGTAACTGGAAAATATAACATTTCCATCTACTTTTTGTCAAAAATTCTTTTTGTAGTCAAAAACCTTTAGAAGCTGCTAAGGAGCGTTTCTGAGCTACAGCACCAGGAACCCCTCGCAGCTACGAAAACCTCTTTTTTGCTTGCGAAAGGCTTTTTGAGTGGCAGTGCTTCTCGCCTGCTTACCGTCTACAGAAGTGTAGTTTTAAAAGTGCACACGGCAACAAAGTTTCAAATCTACAAAGCAACTTTACACACGTTTAAAGATACAGGCCTGTAGAATGATATTTATTAGTGGTGCTGGATCGTTTGCGACGTTAAAACGGGCAAAAATGAAATCAAATTGACTTGCAATGAAGAATTTGATCTGTGGCATATCTGAAAACCAAAACATGAGGTACTTATACAGAATATGAGTACAGACCTGGCCTTTACACCTTAGCAACTGCATAACAACTTGCTAAACAGTCCCAGGAGTTGCATAGCAACACCCTGACAACTACAATCTGAATCCTGAGTAGCATTATAGCAGTTTTAGCACATGCTAATACCACTTACATTTTCTTACTAGATAATGTTTTCATCCTATATAATGTGTAATTGAATATTATCTAGTCATTTAATGCCTGTATACTATTTTATTTGAATTTTGATGCAGTAATATAAAAATAATGTTATGAATGTTTGTGTTAAATCTCTCTCTGTCTCTCTCTCTCTAGAGAACTTCCTCATTCACCTCGTAACCTGCAGGTGGCGCTGAACGAGACGGACAGCAGAACGGTTCTTCTGTCGTGGGTCCGACCCTTTGATGGGAACAGCCCTCTTCTGCATTATATCATTGAACTGTCTGAGAACAGTGAGTGTGTGTGTGTGTGTGTGCGCATGTGGCTGTTCTATGAGCGTTGACATATGGTTATTAAACTTAATGTACCTTAGCTGCAGCTTTCAATTAAGCTGGTTTGTTGCCAATCTATTGGACTGAGAAAGGTCTTTCTCATTTCCTTCTTTCTTAAGCTCCTAAAACAGAGAGGCTGAAATGAGTGAGAACAGAATAGGAATGACGGTTGATTGTAACTGAGGCTAGTGAGAGGAGGTTTGTTTTCACTGTATTGAGCTGAGAATGAGAAGATTAATGCAGAAAGAGTTACTGATGAGACATGCAGAGGGAGAGAGAGAGAGAGAGAGAGCAACAGAGAGAGAGAGATTGATCTGTGTGTTGTCAACGCTAAGACAATGAAATATGTGTTGATACGTCTCTTATTTCTCTCTCTCTCTGTGTCTCTCTCACACACACAAACACTCACACATATAGACTGTAGGGATTTTACAAATTAGTTGTGTAGTTCTGCCACTAGATTGGACTGTGGCGACTAACAATGGCTGCGTGCTGGTGTGTTTATGTGTAAAGAAATTAGTTACCCTTGCTTTTAGGATGAAGCACAACAGGATGGAGTAAGATGTGGATACTTTAAGATGTTAAGATTTAACAGTTAATCTTTTGTGGCATTAAACATTGTGGCACTGGCAGTACAGCAAGATTCAACCAATAACGTCCAACATTGTGTGTGTAAACCAATGAAATTATAAAACAGATTAAATGCAAAGCCGTCAAGTGTGAATGTATCTCAGACAGATTCAAAACTCTCTGTGTAGAGGTTTTTATTGAGACACAGACACATACCATATATATGTATGTACTGTATACATATACATTCATATATAATGTATATATTCATACATATTCATACATACATCTATATGCATACTAGATATACTGTGTGTGAGGGTGGGTGTGTTTGTGAGGGTGTGTCTGCATTGGTATTCATATGCATCCCTGTGGCTTAATATTTACTGTTCCTGTTGAATTTATGATTTATTTTCACAGTTCCTCATAGTTTCTGTCTTCTTTTCTCCTGGGTCTGAGTGGTTTCACAAGCTAAATTGTTCATTGATCTGCTCCCCATCATTCTTAATGTACTGCGTGCACACACACACACACACACACACACACACACACACAGGGTTTGGTGTGTGGTAAAACCCTCCAAATAAACAACAACACAGTAAAATTCATCATTTACGCAACCGCCGTAAAGAAAAAGATCATTTAAACAACCGATAATAAATCAAATGAAACAAGTAAAACACAAATAACAGCCTCTTCCTTCTTCCTTTCAGAAATGTTTATTTTAACGCTTAGCTAACCTAGCAACCAAAGCTGCTACCCTTAGCAACAGCATGAGCAAGCAGATGTGGTATAAGACATCATGTTGTAAATCTTTACGTAAACTTTACATGACACAGTCTTTAGAGATGTTTTAAGTCTCTTTTTTACACACATACTCTTCATTGAGGCCCTTTGATTAAACATGAGCAGAATAAGTTTCTGTAAGTAATTTGTAAAGTTTACATTTTGTTTGTTTTACAGATTCTCCATGGAAGGTTTACATGGCAGATGTTAGTCCCGCACTAACCAGTTTGTTAGTCATTGGTCTGACACCAGCAAGAACATACCAGTTCAGAATATGTGCTGTCAATCAGGTGGGACGTGGCCAGTACAGCCCCGAGACTAACAGGTAAGCTGTCAGACACGCTGCTTTCCAAAACCAGACTTTGAGTACTGCCATAAAGTCTGGTCCACATTGTAGATTGTTCTTTCCAAAAACTGCCCAAGGGCCTCGTCTAACTGACAGATCGACCAACCATGTGACGTTTAGAAGGAGGAAATTAAAGATATAATAGTAGACTGGCATATAAATTTTTGTTTCAAATTTCCAAATGTTTATATCCATCCATCTAAAAGTAATAAGTTCCTTGTGTTTGACAAACATAAACTTAAAGCCAGAAGAGAATATACAGTTACGCTTGAGGTTACAGTGTTTGTTTGCTACTGACTGTCTCAAAGAAAACTCTTGAGTGTCTTTCACTGAGCCTCTTTTATAATATGTTGAGAAGGATTTTATTCTCAGTGTGTTCAGGCAAGAAAACACAGAATTAAAAGAAAAACATTTACAGTATAATACAAACACAAATAATTATGAATTAATGCGTTCTCTGAACAGGCTGCCCAGCTCACAGGAAACATTCCCAGAACGTTGGCTAACATTCTTTAAAAGTTCTCAAAAATGCTGTAATTTACATATTTTTGTGGTGTCAGCCACATCAGATTTGACCATTTAAACAGGCCGTATTCGGTGATGCTTGTTATTTTGGTGAGCAGTATACATTAGATAGACCATGAGCTCTGTGTCACACACTCGCGATTTGATGTGATGTTATTAAAGCGTGAGGACAGTATTTGAACCTTATCGAAAGAAAAGCTGATTGTAATTGAATTACATGAAAGGCGATGATTGGAATCCATGACGACAACCGGACAGAAAAAAATGTCACAAATCCAAGATGATGTAAAAGGCTGAGAGCATTTCTGAAAACAAATTCCACATAAGGGGAGAATTTCAAACACAGACTTAGCCACAGGGAAGGACGCTTTAGCATACAGATGCTTTGACGTTCATTTTTGTTTTGGGGTTTTTTCACAACAGATGCATTTTAACATTTTAAATCTTACATTTTAAAGCCCATAAATGGTTCAAATGGCTATTTTTAAAGCCGCAGGCATAAAGCTAATGCACATGCCAAACACTTTTGCTAAGCGGTCACAGAGGACACGTTGAAAAAGGTTGTCATGCTGTTTCCCAGATCTTAGTTTCTGTTTGAAGTCTGTCTCCATTAAACCGACATTTCAGTTTATATTGAATAGTAGGTAGCTCAGCCAGTCTCCCCCCTGCTCTCGTAATCACTGTGTTTAATGTAGAGTTTCATATTTTTGATTGCGGTTGAAGTGCCTTTACACTGCTGTGACTTTTATATTTTATCTTAAGCCGATCTGCTGTGTTTAGATATTGGTCAATTTCAAATACATGAAGTACTTGTAGTGTTCACTTTAACTCAACATAAATGCTCAGGCAGACTCCACCAACACACTTATTTAATTTAATGTTAGCTATCGGACAGACGTACGATCAGCCATACGATGGCAGTTTT
Source organism: Yasuhikotakia modesta (assembly GCA_036877545.1). NCBI lineage: Eukaryota > Metazoa > Chordata > Actinopteri > Cypriniformes > Botiidae > Yasuhikotakia > Yasuhikotakia modesta. The sequence continues at coordinate 13,728 of JBAJNP010003089.1, read as the reverse complement.
TTCTGACCAGTCACCGTTTATGGTGATTTATTCCCCGCTCACAATTTTAGGTTATAGGAATGTTTCCCTAACATCCAGAAAACATTTTTAGGAAGTTCTAGGTATGTCTTGCCTGGTTTAGAAAATGTTCAATGTTTATATTTCCATAATTATGCTTTTGATATATGATATATAACATTGATAAACATCCCACAAGTGCTACTGCAAAAATGTTTTAGATAATGCTAAGGGGAACTTTAAGAGACAGTCAGTCAGAGACAACAGTCTAAGAATGTTACGTGTGTTTTTTTCCCTTCATAATGCAGTCGTTTGTATTCTGTTCTTTTCAGGTGTTCAGGGTCCGTAGATTTATTGTTTAATTTCTACAGTTTCCCGCAAAGTTTTACCAATTTTAGCTGGAGAAATAGTAGCCATTTAAATGTAATTTAAATCACCAGATTTGTGTATAATCACAAATCACTCAAACTGAATGTTTAATTTAAAATGCTCAGTGATAACAAGAAGAAGATTTGGAGAGGAGAGAGAGATGATGAAGAGGAACAGAAACACAAAAAATCAAATATTGATGGAGAGGGCACTTATTAAAATTTGAGCACCTATCTGCATTGGCCTCATTTCCAATTAATGCCTGAATCTTCATCATTTACATGAAAAATTTAAATCTCTATTTCTTTTATTCTTATTCTTTTTGGTGTAGTGCTATCAAAGAACGAGTGTAATAACTCCCAGGATATGTGCAAATATAAGTTCAACTTTTATCATTTGTTGTTTTTCTACATCTGGAGTATTGAGGGAGGCATTCGTATCTGACACTGCAAACAAGGTTATTATTATATATAATAACTTTTTCCCTTTTTAATTTAACTATATACTAGTAATACTTAGAACAGTGTACTTTGTGTGTGTGTGTGTGGTGTTTATGTGTGTGTGCATGGTGTGTGTTCCTGGTATTCACAACTAAATGTCCCCACAGATATAGTAATATCAGTAAATTTAGGCCTTGTGGGAATATTTTCAGTCCCCAAACAAGCTTATAAATCATACTAAATTATTATTTTTCATAAAACAAAAAAAGCAGAAAGTTTGTAGTATTTTAGGGCTACTGTAGGGGGATATAAAAACACAGTTTGTGTAGTATAAAAACCATTATGTTACAGAATAATGAAAAAACAAACATCATACAAAACATGAAAACCCAACATTTCTGTGTATGTACTGTCTTAATAAGCAAAAATATTACAATAATAATAATCCCTAGAATGTGTAACAATGCCAGCCCACTCTTTTCTTACGGTACAAAAAACAAAAAGATTGACTAAAATGAACATTTCTAAGCCTTTAAATTGGTTTAGGGTGATTATTGTTTATTTGACAAAACATCAATCAGTCTTAGCAACTTTGCTGTGCGATTGCTTGCCTGAGGCGCTGTAGCGCTTGCTCACTTAATCAAGCTAATAACCTTTAAACCGCAGATTAGAGTGCGGCGTTGTTTATCGCCCGCTCTGAGAATCTACAGTCTCACGAATTCCTCAGACAGACTTGAGTGTCAGGGAACTGTATCGATCAAACCGAGAAAATTAGAGGGTTACTGGTTTACACTAATTGGGGTGACTCTAAAAAAGACCTTACAGTTTTATAGGGTATCATTAAATTATACATGTTCCTTGTTATGTATAATTATATATGTCTTTATGTTCTTTCTGTAATTAACGTTTTTTTCTTACTTAATAGAAACTTTAGGGAAACTTGGGGAATTCTTATAACCCAAAACTGTTAGCTGGTGATAAGAATGAGAGCTAGCTAGATTTACGGCTTTATAAAGCTCAAGGTGACAATATGATCTCAGTCTCCACAGTTTGGTCATTTTATGTGAAAACGTCCAATAAATAAATACAGTTTTCAGTTTTGTTTACAGCGTGAGTTAAGTTCAGGTTATTCCGATGAACGTTTAACAGCTGCATCGGTTCAGAGGTATTTCTGTTCTGTTAAAGACTTTATAGACATACAAGGTGGATCAATTTCTATCTCTCAGCTCTGCAGAATGAGCTAGAAAGAAACTTTTAGAAAGTATTGATGCCCGGAGGAGAAAACTCTGAGATAAGACTCCAGGGTTTAAGTAGTTATTTTTATGATGCGGTTCTCGTGATTTTATCTTGTGATATTATTTCATCTCAACAGGCTGATGCTGAGAGAGGAACCGCCCAGTGCCCCTCCTAAAAACATTGTGGCGAGCGGCCGAACCAATCAGAGCATCATGGTCCAGTGGCAGCCACCACCAGAACTACAGCTCAATGGAGTGCTCAGAGGCTACGTGCTGAGGTACAAATGTGTTAAGTGTGTGCTCAGGTATACATTTTAGGTTCAAGCTCAAGTTTATTTATAAAGCGCAATGTCAAGTGTGTGTCCAGGTGTGAATGTGTGTTAAGTGTGTGCTCAGGTGTAAGTGTGTGTTAAATGTGTGCTTAGGTATAAATGTGTTAAGTGTGTGCTCAGGTGTAAGTGTGTGTTAAGTGTGTGCTTAGGTATAAATGTGTTAAGTGTGTGCTCAGGTGTAAGTGTGTGTTAAATGTGTGCTTAGGTATAAATGTGTTAAGTGTGTGCTCAGGTGTAAGTGTGTGTTAAGTGTGTGCTCAGGTGTAAGTGTGTGTTAAGTGTGTGCTCAGGTGCAAATGTGTGTTAGACATTTTAGACAATTCAGATTTTTCTTGATTGTGAGAGTAATTTTCTTTTTCTCCCTTCACTTACGCTATGAAAGCCTGCTGCTACTGCACACAAACACACACACACACACACTTACACGCAACAAACTGTAACGCATTGAAAATGTCTTAAGCTGTAACTACATCTTTTTGTCAGCTGTAACTCAACAGCACAGCTCTGTGATCAATAATATTATCTCCAGCAGACTCAAATAAATCTTAAAATCTTCTGGACAATTCAGACAGAATTCCAAACAGAATCCAAGTAAATCCAACATCTTCTGTCCAAACTGGACATTCATTCTCAATAGCTGGTCCAAGCTGTTCTAGCTGTCAAATCTGACTTTTGCCTGGTGCACAATAAAGCAATGCTATGGGATCGCATTGAAAAAGAAACAGAAAGTTGGGTGGACTCTGTTGACAAGTAAGCAACCATTAGCCAACCATGTAGCTAACAGCCTTTTTAGCACATTAGCAAGTTCTGTGCAGGCAAACACGCCTCACGTTGTGTTGAGAAATGTAAAATGTGTGTGAGCGATTCTGACAATCAGCCGTTGAGAAAAACTCTCCCCTCCCACAGATATAGATTGGCGGGTCTTCCTGGTGAGTTTCAGCTGAAGAACATCACCAGCGCAGAGATTAATTACTGTCTGGTTGGAGACCTCATCATCTGGACGCAGTATGAGATCCAAGTGGCTGCCTACACTGGAGCGGGACTGGGGGTGTACAGCCAGTCTGTCACTGAGTACACACTGCAAGGGGGTTAGACAATCCCACACACACTCATGCATGCACAGATACACACACAAACAATGTACCGTCAACCAGAGCGTTGTTCAAAATACTGCAGCTCAGCTTCGATTGTTATCAGATGCAGCCACCTGTGATTTACTGTGTTTTTGAAGAAACAAACTGTTTTGTTAAAAACTAAAAAATAGTAATAATAGACATTTCTGTTCGTGATGGTAGAACCTGCTGCTTGCAACAGCAAAGTCAAGGGTTCGATCCCAGGGATACATAGATACTGCTGAATATATATCTGTTACAAAATAGCAGATGTATTTTGCATGTTACTGCCAACATCTAAGGCTAAAATGACAGTAAATACTATTTTAGTTGGAGTAAAATAGACTAAATCTAATGAATGAGACAAACTGTTGACACAAAAACTACAAATAAAATGAGAAAAGTGTGGAAGTAGCGCACAGCAAGATGTTCTGTTCTCATCAGGGTTACTAATATCATAAAAGATCTGGAGTAACCATGGGAACCGTAAAATCCATTAGCTGGCTTTAGTGCCCAGATCAGCCATCTGAAAGATTATTGCTAAGAAGAGTAAATTTATGGACTCTGGGCTAACAGTGACCATAGCCCATTAATTAATCTAATTTGCTTTATGTCCCTGAATGTGTGTGTTGGTGTGTGTGGTTTGGTGTGTGTGTGTGTGTGTGTGTGTGCGCGCAGGAAATGAGTGGGTGTGTTCTGAGTTTCTTGGGTAGTAATTATTAATATTATTTACTGTCAGCGTAATATTCCTGCAGTGATTAATGTAGGCCCGCTGTCCATTAAAATAACCTTCTTCATATTCTGTCAACAACCCGGCTAACAATGTTCCCAGAACGTTGGCTGGCATTCTCTCAAAGTTCCTGCCAAATGATCCTAAAATGTTCTTGCAATAAAGGTTAGCAGAACGTTTTCTAATGTTATGTCATATATATCATAAACATTATTTTTAGGTTGTTGGGAAAACGTTACGGAACAGAATGTTTAAATAATATTCATATAATCAAGCAGTTACATAAATGTCACATTGGACATTTTGAATGTTCCTAGAGTTAAAATAACATTAACATTGTTGTTGATTAATGGAAGCACTATAGAAACTTTCCTACAACCTAAAGTTGTTAGCTTGGAAACCCTTCCCAAAAACTTCCCACACTCTGTGTATGTGTGTGTGGCCAAGACTAGAGTCCCTTTTGCCAGTTCAGATATCTGGGCACAGTAAGGTAACCTTGTGCCAGTGTGTGATTGCGTTTGAAACTATAAAGGGCAGCAGGATGAATCAGAGTGCCCAATCCAATTGAGCAATATCTAATCTGTGCTCAACTCGCCAGGCCTGACCTAAAGGGGCCATTTTAAACACATTAAGTGTAAGCAGCATTGAGTCTTTATGGAAATCTGATCCTTTTTTCCACCTCGTGCTCAGACCTGCTGTGTAGCACAGATAGACCAAAGCAAAGACTCTGGGTAAAGAGTTCACAGTTCAGTGTGTGTATATCTGTACCAGATGATTGTAGAATATGTAACGTTCATGTGAGTATTATAATGCAGATGTTTAAATTCTTAAACCTGTAGTCTTGAAGACTGGTCTACTAGTTTATAACAGGTGCAGTAACTGTTCACATAGACTACAAAAATCACCTCATTAACATTAACAAAGTGCAAAAATTATATTTGTAAATTCTTAGCATTTTGCTAAATGCCTTTATTCTGTGTAGTCCCCACAGCGCCCCCACAGGACGCGGAGGCCGTAGCGCTCAACTCCACCACCATCAAATTCACCTGGACTCCACCGCCCCAACAGTTCATCAACGGCATCAACCAGGGGTACAAGGTAACAGTAGAGAGAAAGATGGAGGGAGAAGTCCCACAATTTCTGTCTGACATGTTATGTTGGAGGTAGACAAGTTCAATTTATTTTTCCCTGACAGGTTTATTATCTTCTGCGGTGAGCATTTGTGATTTTTAACCCCAATATCTGACATTCAACCCAAAAGTCTTCAGAAGTCTGTAGTAACATTAGCGGAACTGTTTTAACATTATTTATTGTACATATAAAAAACATTATTCTTAAGTATGTTTTTCAATGTTCCTAAGACTTTTTTTATTACATAATGAAAAATATTAGTAAAAAAAAATTTACATCCTAAAATTGTAAACAGGAATTTTTGTGACAAAAGTTACATTTATCAGTGTTTTAGAGCAGACCAGCATACAGATGGTTTTAAAGCTGACTGACATAAACGACCACAAGAACATATTTGCAATTTTGTGATTTTGTTACAAGCGTGATGTTTACTGACTGTA
>JBAJNP010003088.1:9467-42281 GCA_036877545.1 Yasuhikotakia modesta | reverse complement strand
AAATATCAGTGGCAGACATCCCCTCCAAATGAGGATCCATGGCCTCAGCCAACACCTCAGGGGATGCTGCCCTCAGAGGATCTGCGGTGCTAGCCGCCTCCTCCGAGGAATCAGGAGTGGTGTATGCGGCCCAGATGACCCACAGCGCTAAGACCAGGATTGAGGCATGGCAGCGGAACGGCGGCTGTGGCTGAGCCTTGGCAGTGGGACTTGCGGCAGAGACTTGGCTTGGCAGGAGGGACAGCTGCTGTTGTAGCTGGACTTGGCTTGGCTGGATGGGCGGCCATGACGGGTGCTGACACTGGATGGCCGGCCATGACGGGTGCTGACACTGGATGGCCGGCCATGACGGGTGCTGACACTGGATGGCCGGCCATGACGGGTGCTGACACTGGATGGCCGGCCATGACGGGTGCTGACACTGGATGGCCGGCCATGACGGGTGCTGACACTGGATGGCCGGCCATGACGGGTGCTGACACTGGATGGCCGGCCATGACGGGTGCTGACACTGGATGGCCGGCCATGACGGGTGCTGACACTGGATGGCCATCTTGGGCTGTGGCTCTGGCTCTGGCTTGGTGGCGGCCATCTTGGGCTGTGGCTCTGGCTCTGGCTTGGTGGCGGCCATCTTGGGCTGTGGCTCTGGCTTGGTGGCGGCCATCTTGGGCTGTGGCTCTGGCTTTGGCTTGGTGGCGGCCATCTTGGTGGCGGCCATCTTGGTGGCGGCCATCTTGGGCTGTGGCTCTGGCTTGTTTGCATCACCCACAATGAACGATGACCCACTTAGCAAAAGAGCATAATCTAAGTAGTCCATTAAAGAGAGATCGCTCCTTGTGATCAACCACGACTTGTGGGGTTCATTAACTCCACAACGAAAACATCTTTAAAGAACAGTTCATCGTATAAGGAGATGTTGTTGACCAGAGCACAAAACTTTAACACATAGTCCTCCATGGAGGAGTTACCTTGCCTGAATTGCAGAAATTCTTGGACCGGGTCCCTTGAAAACCTGCTGGATCCTGGGGAGGCAAAGTGTTCTGTAACGCAAGGGCTCGATACAACGCTTAGGCTGGGCGGGAATATAGGATCCATTCGCTGGGTTTTCATGCTTTTATTAAAGCGAGGCATGGTCAGGGACAGGCAGGGTCAAAAAACACAGGCAAACAGGTATACAAGAGATAATCCACAATCGTAAGTCCAAACCAGACACTTCGCGACTTCCTGTTTGCTAGCCTGCGCTTTTATAGCTAGCAAACAGGAAGTCACGAACCAGGAAGCAGAGGGGGCAAAGGTCAAAGTTCATGGGGAAAGGGCCCCCTCTGCTGGCCAGTCGTTACAACATGATGCAAGCATGGTTTAGTGTGATGCAATAATGATTTAAGATGTCTTACCATGATGCTTCTTAATACAGATATGTATGTGCTTATGTCAAATGCTTTAAACAGTGTAATGTCTGTTCTTTTCTGCTGCTGTGGACATATCTAATGAGAACCAGCTTGTTTCAGTAATATAATTTATTTTCAGCTGTTACTGCCCCATGCAGAATGACAGCAGATTACAGACTAGATGAGATAAACAGAGTCTGCCATTGTAGCTCTGAGCCTGGATTCAGATCTCTTTCATAACAAGTGTGGGTTACCTTGTCAGGGAGTCACAACCACCACCCATTGCCATCACCAGATCCCAATCACCAGCATACTAATTGTTAACTGATGATGTCTCTCACCTGTCATCATCAATTAACTTTTCTATATCACTGCTTCCCTCTCATTCACTCGTTGTCTGGTCTCAATGTTGTTTCCACATTTTTCCAGACTCCCCTGTTGTTCCTCTGTCTTCCTAGAGAAACTCCCACGATCTACCATGCACCTGTACTCCAGCACTTCCCCATCAGCTATGCTCTCCATTGTCCAAGGAAGATTTCTATCATTTGGATTCCTTGGTTCCCCACTGTTCTTTTGTTTATATTTAATAAATAGCCTGTTGTTCTCTACGTAACTCTGTGTTCTGTAGTTATCGGCTGACATACCTCCAGCTCAACAGTAATCTTACATTAAACACAAAACTGTACCTCAAAAAGTTTTAAGGGTTGGTTTTTCTTTCATTTTAGAAGAAAATGTAAGCATTATTGGCATCAGTTTAAACATCCTCAGGTCAATAGGTAAAACCAGTGGTAAAACCACAAATGCTGACAACATAGAGGGCAATGATAGTTATGAGATTTATGTTTATTGAAATCATATGTGACCATGTAGAAACATAGGAGACACACTTCTGATACATTTAATGGAACAGAAGCAGAAGAACCTGATTTCCACTTCAGCCTTTTCTCTCTTCAACAACTCTGAGCCTTGTGAACTAATCAAAAGATTCCTGTCAATTTTTTTAGATTGTATGATTACCACAGGGTTGTTACATCACCTAATGTAATTACAATGGGAATTAGAAATCAAATTACAGTTAGTTCACTTACAGTTGTCTTGGATTGCATGTGCTAATACAATAATGTATACATTGTATAACTGTCATCAAAAGCATCAAATGTAACAAAAAGGGATCCAAAAACAAATGCCGGCATTGTAATAATCAAAGTTGTCTTAAGCAATATTGTTCGAATATTGAATTAGTGGAGCAGCAGATAGAGATACTAGATACTTTTAACCTTATTGAAGCCATCCATCAGTAAGGTACACTCACCAGCCACTTTATCATGAACCACTATTCTATTGCTTATTAATTCAAATATCTAATCAGCTAATCGTGACAGCAGCTTAAAGCATTTAGGCATGCAGACAAAAGGCAAGACAAGATCTACTCAGGCATTAGAATGAGAAGAGAAAAGATTTAAGTCTCTTACGGAATATATCAGAAACTGAATGCTCCTAATTTATTCATTTTTATATTTGATTTATTAGTTTTACAACAATCTCTGATGTTTACAAAGAATGGTATGTAAAAGACAAAGATTTGGAGTGGGTTTATATTTATATAAATTTAAATAAATATTTATTGCATTGAAAGGCTTGCTTACACCAGAGCCAGTTTTCAGTAACTTGAAAAACATTCAGCCTGTAATTCTATACAGTGAGGGTCTCCATACCTGTTCTTGGAGAGCTACATCCTTGTAGAGTACAGATTCAACTTACACATATCTAAACCAGCCAATCACAGTCTTAAGGTTATTTTAAAACAACAGCAAGGTGTGTTAGAATATGGTTGGAACCAATTTCCACACCACAATGCAGAAATTCCACACCACAATGCAGAAAATTTTCCTTTCATGTAATTGTCCCATAGACAGACACACCCTGTCATCTTTATCAGCTGAAAAAAGTTGCCAGGCTACAGAGATAAAATGTGTTGTCTTTGAGCAGTGATATTACCAGTTGGTTTGTGGTTATATTATGGTGACACATCATGTGCTCCAATTAGAAGGTCACAGATAACATTACAGATATTATGACAGTTGCTTGTACTCAAAGTAAAACCTTTTAGTGGTGGAGCTAAAAGCAAAGCAGATGACCTTTAACTCAAATGATTTGACTATTTTTTCTGGTGTACAATAAATTGGCCCCTATATTCCAGTTTATATGATATATAAATTGCAATATATATATATATATATATATATATATATATATATATATTGAAAAACAGAAAAACAGGCTTTTTGACTTCTGTGAAGGTCGAATTTAGCATAGACAAGAACTACTACTACTACTACTACTACTAGAATTGAGGGACAGGAAATATATTCCGCTAAAGGTAAAGATGTTTTTCTCATATCAATTACAAGTTTACTTGTGTGGCCGGGTTTTTACAAAATGTACTTTGAAAAAAAGGTCATTTATTATGAAATGTTGGGTAAGAGCAGGTTGCACACACCAAATGTTGTCCCTTTTCTTGTCTTTCTCTCTTTCTTTGATGCTTTATAGATAGCAGGTGGAATAGATAGGTCTCTTTCATCTCTCTGCACTGTTTAAACCCACCCTAAATGGGTCACACTGATCCTAATTGATCTGCCGGATTTCCAATCCCTGGAAAAATCCAATGCATTTCCAAGTGAGCATTAGATATTTTTAGTGTCAGGATTGAACAATATTCAGAATTTAAGAACTGGCTTCCTTTACCATGAGTCAGAATTTGGCAACACCTCACTGGATGCTGAACTGGAATTGCATTGATTTAGGAGTGCCCATGTACAAAGATGTTAGCAGACACTCTGTAGTGGTCAAAATGCTAATAGATAGCTTTTTTAGACCTTTTCAGGATATACAGCTCTGTGAGATGGTAGGGAATGAGACAAAAAATGTGTCTAAGTGTGCAGTAAAGGGACACCTTAAAGTGTAATTCAGAACATAAAGACACATTTCTTCACAGTCTCTGTACTCATATAGTCCTCTACAGTCCATCTATTTATGAGAAACTGTTGCATTCTGTCTTCCTGCCTTTGCAACTTACTCCTTTAACATTAAATAGTCCTGCCTTGTACATGCAGCTGAAGCAATCATGGGTTTTATAAAGGATTTGTTTGTTGCTCAAGTGGGTAAAAAATTCCTGCTTCTTGCCCACAGAAGCTTACCCCTGAAACTCCTGAATCTTATTTTGTAATTTCACACCCTCAGCAAAACCATTGAAACACAATAAACATTTTAATGAGTTATATGATTTAAAAAAAAAATAAAATTATGAAGATTCCTTTAATTAGTCAAACCTTTCTTTGTGGTCATGGTTACGTCTGACTCGCTTTAAGATGGATTTTAGAAAAATGACAATCCATGAGTCTGTCAAATGAAGTGAAGTGAAAGTGACGTGTTTGTCAGTTACGGTTGCCCATAACCGAAATGCGCTGCTTCCAGTAGTGTATAGTTATAATAGAGCATTTATCCAATCATATTTCAGCCAGAGGCTGACATCATGTGTTGCCAGGATGGAAGAAATCTGCCTCAAGGCCTTCAGAACGAGCAGCGCAGGCAACCACAGTTTAAGATAACCGGCAGTTAAATCATCACACCAACCAATCAGATTTTGAGCTGCGGTCACAGGGGCCATCTAGCGGGTTTACAATAACGTCAGCATTTTCGCGTCCTTTGATTGGATCAATTTAATTGAATTTGTAAGAGCTAGAAACTGCGGATTAATATAAAACAAAATAACATACCCAGTACAACAGAGTGATCGCACTCTTCTGGAGGAAAGAAAGGAGGATGGATTTTGTGTACAAATAATTCATAGGCTAATTTGGTGAGTTTAATGGATTTTATTTAGTAAGCAAGTAATATTTGTAAATATTTGTAAAATGTCAATTTTGTGAATCTCACTTTTTTTCAATAGTAAACCTTTGTCAACAAAGTACTTTTGATTCTTCAAAACAATTTRTGTCATTTCTTTTGTAAAAAGAAAAAGAGTTTGAAACTTCATTTCAAATCCCTTTAAAACGGATAAATATATCTGTATATTTTCGCTGCGTCCAATTTTGTAGTGTCTTTTTTTAATAAAGTAAAATTTGAGTGTTTGTATATTTTTTATTAGTAATGTAAACACATTTGCATTTTGTTTTTAAACAAGCATCAGCATCAGTGTCCATGATACTATTTAGGAAATTAGACCTGTATAAAACCAAGGTCAATGCAACAACACTTTTTAATTGATTTCCTAGAAGTGTGCTGTAAATGATGTCACTGCACCAATTGATCTAAAGTTTAGTGATGATTAAGTAATGCAACATTTTCAGTGATTGTAAACTTCCCCTGAAACTGGTAAACAAATGGCCCATTCCTGGTCATTTTCTAAATTATTGCATCAGTAGTCCCCAGTCACATTGCTTGTGAACTGTCCTTTTGGTTTAACCCTGTTTTCACCCCCCCACCTGTATTAATCCCATTTCTGTTTAGTTTTGCAACGATCTCCAAATAAAAGACTGTCATAATTTGACTTGCTGTTGACATAGTTATGTTGGCCTGATGGGCCTCTTTTTACAAAAGGATGAGTTATAACCCACACATGATCCTATCTCATTAATAATTACCCAATAATGGTGTTAGGATTGAGAGACATGCTGTGAAATGAAAAGTTTGTTAAAGTTCAACTGTTCAAACTGTAGTAGGGAAAATTGCAATTTAAAGAATTGCACATCACAATGCCAATTATCAGGTTAACATGAAACGGGTATCTAAGATTACACATCACATATTAAGCTGCTCTTTGAAAGCTAATAGAAACATTGCAAAACACTATACCGAATTGGTGGAATTAGAAGTTACATAATAGTAGTTACCTTAGATCACATGTTCCTTTTGTAAAAAAAAAAGGATTTCATTTGTTTCTCAGAAAAGACAGTGAATTTGCTACATTTCTTTATGAAGTGAGAATTCAACTTATCCAATTACCTCCGGCTACAGTTATTTGGCTGAACATGAAAGTCAATACACACAAATATATATGCATGCACATTAATTGCTGATGACCCAACCTGATGAGCTAAAAAGCAGTAATTCATTTTGTATCAATTGTATCAGTGTGCTAAATGTTTCTTTGCTAATAAAGATGAATGTGTGTAAAGTGAAAAACACAACTCTTGCATGTTTGTCTTTGGCATTTTAAATGAGCATAGTATTAGTGATGGGATTTCATGTCAAAATCGACCTTAAATCAACACTTGTGTAACCTAGCTCTCAACTGCTCACTGAGCAATGGCTAATTTCGCTTTTAATTTTTATCCTGTTTCCTGCTATTATTTAAATAATTTTAAGTTACTGAACTTCATCAGAACATCAGAAGGGTGAAATGAGGTTGATTGTCCACACTTGATTATCTTGATTGAGGTTATAATGCTTGTGGAAACTGGCACTTCCATAACTCCTGATATAGAAAAAGAAAAGCAGGATTCTAAGCACTGAACCTTATGAAACCGCAGTGATAAGGTTGAGATTTTTTTTCCAATCCTTGAATCCAGATCTTTGTTTCAGTCCTTATTGACCTGCCAATTAAGGCAATATTTGAACTTGTCTTGGGCATACTTTTGCTCAATATGATCAATTAACTGTTTTCATAAGCCTAAACCCTGAAAACCAGCAAATTCACAATTGCCTACAATGACTGCACCAATAAATTTGAACAAATACACTACATTTTTGTTCTGTACCTGTTGCATATTGGTTTAATCTAATACTGCCATACTGCATCTGTTTAATGTGGCATAAAAATCTAGATTATTCCATAAAACTCATCAATACACTCTATAGACAGGCTCCATATATGGCTGTAAATGACCCAGTTACATATTGTTCAGGCTGGTAAAACATTCCTTTTATGGATTGCAGATAGATGTGACAACTGTTTAGTCCACGGCTCACAGGTTTTGTTGAGTACCCACAGAGATGTTATGTGTTAGCTAATAACAGCTAATGTTACTAATGGGTATGTTAAAGTCAGACTAACTTAAAATTAAAAGTTAAAAACTGAAAAGTTCCTCTAGGATGGCTTGTTAATCTTGTGGTATCAAACTAGGAGAAACATCTCAGAAACATGCAAAAACCATGGTATCAGAAACAGATGAACTAAATATGTACTCTTAGCAAGCAACACTCTGGGTAATCAGTCATACTGTTAGACATTGGCCTGCGATATGCATCTGAGGGTATGGGAAAAAAATGGGAAAGCCAGACCATGAAAAAACTGGATTAAAGACCAATGATGTGTTCACAGTGTTAAAATGAGGCAGAATTATGTAACCAGCCCACCAACAGGTGCTTTACCACAGGCATCACCTACATTTGCATGTAGACACGCACTTGCCTAGACATTTCAAGCCCAAATAAAAGGCCTGTTCTTAACATTAAAAACATTTGATACTTGTAAATAAGCCCACAAAAATTTCTTTCTTTGTCTCTCAAACTAAATACACAAATGAGAGTCATTAATGAAAAAAAACACATTAGAAAATGACCTAAGACCCGCTTTACACCTCTATAGGCAGTGCTTAAGCCAAGCAACAGTGTTCCAGAGCTGTGGCTCTATACCGGTAATACTAACAGTCTTAAGAGATTTATCTACACAGAACCAAACACAGGTGCCCATGCATTGTGAATGGTGTAACCTGTTAATATAAGTGTGAAATAATATGCATGTATTCCTACATCCACTTATGCATGCGTTGTGAATTAGGTCAAAACAACGCACATAGAGATTGATCGAGTGATCTGTGTCATGACATAAACATATTCAGGTGTTCTGGTGCCCAGGCCAATTTCAAACATCCGGGCAGGTAAAGCCGGTTTATGAGGTGGTAATGATTATCTAGCTGTAAGTGGTTGCAAAACACTGGACCCATGTTCAGAGGTCAATGGAAAACACACAGAAGCATTCTTAATTTCTTCTCTATGCTTTACGTGTCCTTCAGACTGTGAAGAAGTTTAAGTGTGCACCACATCCTGTGCAGACAAAATCAATCATCTAGAACTTCTCCACCCAGGCCTTGCCATAAAAGGGCTTAATCATGTGGGGAACACAGATATTTCTATGTAGCATTATACCATTTAAAAACTGGGAACAGCTTCAAACATTTAGCTTGACCATGTTACAAATGTTGTAATTGATATAAGCTTGAGTGTCACAATTAGCATTTTATGAATCTGATGGGTATGCTGCAGTTGTGCACCCTTGATGATCTTGGTTTACTGACTTTAAATGATTTAATCGGTTTGTTTTCCAGTCTGGCAAAGCTAATGTTTAGCTGGTATGCTCACTGCCTAAAAAAGAACATTAATACTATAAACACAACTTGGCATACTAAAAAGATGTTAGATTAAAAACATTACAACAATACAACAGTTTGGACTTATCAATGCATGCAACCTAGCTGCAGAAGCTAAGCGCCAACTCTTGTAAGCGTCACATGGCACATGTTGTCCAGAAGGACACTCACAATAAACAACCGAATCAGGCATCTGAAGGGAACACTGACAGATAAAGCCTCTCTGTGCATGGCTGCCAAACTTTCTCTTTCAGAAGGGATTGTACAAAGGATAAAAACCCGACTGGCTACTTTGATTGGCCTTTTTGTTTAAGTCCTGTTTATAAATTGCTTGGTTAGCAAGAACAAATCCAGTTACATCACTGAAAACCCAGATTCCACTGTATCCCAAGTTGCACCCAAAACACAGACACACACACACAAGAACATGATGTGATGATGTCTGTCCCCAGGCATGACAGACAGTGTTACATTACATAACCCAGCAGACAGCCAACAACTCATTCACAGAATTCACTGATCATAGACCTGTCCTTTCTGGAAGCGACGTCCTACCACTGACCCACTCTATCCAAAGTATTCCTCAATTTTAGGTTGCAAGAAGAACCATTCTTGCAGCCCCCTAAATTAGCTTCTTTACCTAAAATTGTTGGGCGCAGACCCCAGAACTGCAGTTACACAATCACCCTTCAGCCTTGCAAAGCTAAACTTTTGATCATTGGTATGACATCTGGTATAACATATCCATAACATTTTGATCCTGGTATAACACAAGAATGTGTAACAAGAAAGTATTTGACAAGTTCAGAGCTATATCATCATCTGAGTTGCTTATTTTTGAAAGTAGTACCTTGTAAACACTATTATGTACTGTACACACTGTGTTTTCCATTGGACTGATAAAAACCTATGCAGCCTGACAACCAAAAATGGCATAAAGCCAGCAAATCAGACTGGAGATTGCACATTTGGGAACACCATGTGAATCAGACATGACAAGACACAACAGTTTGATACAACAATTGATGCAATGCACCTTTTATTTAGGCTGCCATTGAAATACTGGACGTGGTGTCCTCTGCTCCAAAAAAGTGAGGATTCTTCCTGAAGATCTTATGACAGTCTATTGCATTACATCACAGTGTCAATATACTTGCATTCAAGGAAGTTCTCTTTATCTTAGGGATCTATCAATGAGTCAAAGTCTGAAATTTTCTGAGCCTTTAATGTGTCATTTATTATCAGCAATGGCAGATAGTCTTGGAAAGATAAACTCAATACTTAACAGGATCAGCACATTGACTTAAATCCCTGTGATCTCGAGGTTACCAGCATAAATGGATAAGGGATGTGATTGTAAGTTTTTGCCTCACAATCACAGAGAGGGAGAGAGGTAGGAATACACGTATGTCCATTTCTGATCAACACTTATCTCTGATGAACTTTTGAAAGACAGTCAGCAGTCTGAAACATAACACAGGGCTGGTACAGACCACTGCTGTCCAAAGACATGCAGTCTGTGTACTGTAAATGATTTATTTACGCATTGGGGTCCTGAGATGGCAGCCTATTTCTGATATTAATGCAAAACAACAGAGGTAAAATACAGAGAATGACACTCAAAGTAAACTTTACAAACTTTAAGTACTATACTCAAAGTACCATGGGCTGTTAATCTATTAAAAAGTGATTCAAAATAAACTACATGTTCTAGCAATTATTCAAAGAAACTTTAGTTATTCGCATATTTTTTCTCAATATTTGCCTAAAATAAAGAATATGTCTGGTAATATGTGAGAAGTCACGATTCATGCAGCTTTGGGATTATTTGCTTACTATTCCAATAAATAACCTGACAGATTAATTAATACAATATTGTTTTTCAATTTCTTGAAATAATTTTTAATTTCTTCATCAAGCCAAAAATTTTTTTATTGAGATCCAACATACACATACCAGGCAAAACTATTCCCTGGGCTTCACAGTTTACATTCTTTTGTTAATGTATAATGTTAATACAAATAAAGGGTATGATAAATGGTAATAAATTGCTGTAGATTTCCTGGTTCTCTCGGTATCTGACTATTCTTACAGATAATACATGTCTGTATCTTCTATTTGATTGTTACTATTCTATTTGATTTCTTCTATTTGACTTGTTCTATTTGATTTGAAAGCTTTTGCTTGTGTTCATTTTTTGTGTGTAATTTTGTTACACACAAAACTGTAGGTTAATTTTCCAACTGTTTTGGCTACATATAATCCTGCTCTATTGTAATTTTTAACCAATACATGGGCAAAAAGCAAAGACAGCTTACTGGGTCTAAGTTGCACTTAAATCTTTTAAAATAGGTTGAGTTCTTATTAAACTTAGTGCTGGTTTGTCAAAATGACCAAAAATTAATTTTTAACCAAGCATTTTACCATAATATATTGGTATAAACCGACACCCATATTATTATTGGCACAAACCTACATTTACATTTCTTCGTTTAGCAGACACTTATCCAAAGCAAATTACAAAGAGAGAGACAACATTCTGAACACAAATCTTTGATAAGGGGATCAACATTAAATTCAACAAATCAAATTTAATTTAATTCAAATCTTTAATTCTGCAAACCATCAAAGTCCTTATATGAACATAAATGTAAAGAAAGCGCTTGAAATCTTGAAACCTGAAATTTGAACACTTTTCTGTCATTCACTTTTTTCTGTTGGTTAATAACACAACAGCACAGAAATTCTATATAATAACAGTAACGTTGCTCACAAAAAATGATTGGAACAGTAATTGTTTCACTGTTTTATGGGTGGACTTCTAAATAAGTTGTTCATGTTGGTAAACAAACAGCAGTTGGTACAATGGTACCTACTGACATTCATTGTATGGTGACATAACCACTGAGACATTTCTCAATTTTCTCAATGTCACGCTCCCCCCATGAACTTTGTGGTTTTGTCCTGTTCTTCCATGTTCTTTTGGTTTCTCCCATCGTTTCTTGTTTTCGATCTCACTTACCTGTGTTTAGTTATCGTGTTCACCTGTTCTGTTAATTGATTTCCCCATTTAAGTTGTTCATGTTTCAGTCCTCGTCTTAGTGTAATGTGAAGTTATTTCTACGTTTTTTTTCGATGGTTTGAATAAACTGTTTCTTGGCTCTAGAATCTTTGTTTCTCCGCGTTCTTTGATTCAGTCACACCGCTGCATCCTGTGACATATGGTTGCCTTGTGTGTGCAGCTCAAGAAAACTACAGAATTATTACAGAACATTCTTTTTACATTATTTAAATACATAATTCTTTATTATTCATTATAATATAATTAATAATTGCTATTATTATTCATTATTTACATTATTCTACTTAATTTTTAAAATAATTTTATTATGCCTTAACAAACAATGGTGATATTTTTAAATCTCTTACTGGGCCATACCAGTTGTAGGGCTTTTTCATACCAAAAACTTGACTTTGAGCAGTTAACATTTGATGTTAACATTTGATATAACCTTTTACAACTGCATGTGACATGACGACAGATTTAAAGTGATACAGCAACCAATAATATTGCCACCTTAGTTTGGCAAGAGTATTTCTAACTTCCAAAGCCCTGGCAGCTTTCAAAGCCCATGTATACTAAACGCAAAACTAGAGTGAATGACAAAGCTAAATGGATAAGGGCTGAAACCAAGGGCTGAAAAGGGCTGAAACCAAGAGATTGGGGGGGGTAATTTGAGAGAATAAAGACTGATCTGTTATTGGACTAGAGCTGTCACTGACTATCAGAACCATACACAGAAGAAACTCCACCCCCTTCTCTCCCAGCCTATAAAAGCACGCTACGGAGCCCCAAATCAGAAACAGAGTGCACACTACTACCACTCTGAACACCTTTTGACTGTCTCTAATGGAAACCCTTTAATACTTTTGTGCTGGATAGTTTTTAAATACTTTATAGTTCATTGACACCTTTGTATGGATTACTGACAGAAAAATGTGTTTCCAGATATTGTTGGACAAGTTCAGCCATGGTAAGTTATACGTTCCTACTTGTATTAACTGCAGCTTAAAGCCAAGTGCATTAAATGACCCTTGTCGCATTAATGAGGTGATATACAGGACCACACACTAACTTTGAAGAACCTTTCTCCTACTGTCTGGAAAGGTCCCAGGAAGGCCCCTGGAACAGGCTGGAAAGGTCCCAGGAACAGGGTGCACATAAATTCAGCTTCAGAATTTAGGGTGACTCTAACATCAAGGCATGGCTCAGTGTAAAACCTTTAGGCACAAGTGCACCAAAACACTGTGAATCAGCACAGTTACACTTTACCCAGCTTCGCCTGAACATCATTAAACACAGTCTTGTGCTTCATATATCCAAATGTAATTATAGAGCACAATAAACAGTTATTTGCTATGAGAAGAGCTGTTTCTCTAATAAGACTCTGGAGGTTGTTTGACATGTATTCATAGACAGTAAACAGAGCGTGGTACACATGGCTTCCAGCAAGTCGTGAGAGAGTGTAGGAGGATCAATGGCCCGTAATAACTGTCTCACTGGATTATGTAAACTATAAATTATGGAACATTCCTGTACAGCTTTATTGTTTGATCAGTAACTTCTCAGTGATGTCAGTAACCACAAAGACAAGTCTCTGTCTGTAGAAAAGATCTGTCATCTAACTGTTATGTAATTATCTGTAATGGTGGTAGAAGCCTATTGGTTAAGGATCTGGGCTGGAACAATTACTGCAGGTTTGATGTCAGATAAAGTGTGACCTAAGAACTAGAGACTTGGGAAATAATAAATGTGCTTGAGTTAAAAAGCTATCACATAAATTTGCCATATAAAGCAAAAAAAAGAAAAGGGGAAAATTACTGCTGTTGAGAGTACATTTTTGCATTTTCAAAGCTGTCTGTATGATGTTCTTGTCCTTATATAGCGGGTGTCCCTTTGTCAATGTAAAGTAATAGAATAATTGTAGTGATGCTTGTCTTAGAAATGCCATAAACGTAATAATAAAACCCTTACATTTTCAAAAGAAAAACTTGACATTTTGCCTGGTAATATCCGCTTTATGAAAGACATCAAAACAATACGTATGTTGTTACCCAACACCCTCTGCTCTCCTTTTGCATGCTGCAAATAGAAACTAATTCCGTATTATCACATCACCTGCTTGTGTTTATTTTTAACTTTCTCCAATCACAATGTCTGCACAGATGGCACTTGTATTATGTGGGTTTCAAGGAGTGATTGACCTTTAAGATGTTTGGTGTAAAATAGGACTGTGTGAAACTCTTCCATTATAAAATTTTAAAAAGGGGTAACACTATATGTCTGTAAGTTACACAATATCTACCTTCCCAAGACTGAGTGGGTAACCTTTTGATGCAGCCACATACTAATAGGTTGTCCCTTATAGTCAATCATATAGGGTGGCACATAATATAATGACTGTGACAGTTGTAGTTAATAGACAGTTGACAGTTGATAGATCCCACAGACAAACTGAGCATTAATCAGACAGATATATTCTTTCTAATAATCCAAGCACTGGTTCACTAGCTCTCTTGAGCATTACAAATGACAGATGCCATTTTTAAAGGCATTATCAGTAAATTGTGGTGTGATTGTTACTCTAAAGCTCGATCATAGTGCGGCACCGAAGCACATGGGGCTTCACATGAGCGCGTTGCTGATGCTGATGCTCATTCAGCACTGCGCAGGACATGCGGTCGTGTCCTGATCATTCTTTTCCAGCTTTTCTTCCTGAACTTATCTACATTTGTTACACGATTTTCTTACCTTATTAGTCAAGGAGGTTTGTGGGCATTGGATGGTCGACAACTCGACTGCGGAAATGTTGCAGCATCATTATGCAGTGGTGCAATCTACAGTCCTCTGCTCATATCCAAATGAAGACACACGGATATATAACAATCATTATTCTGGAAACAAGCGAGACAGAACACGCAGAGAACATTAAACAACTGATCAATCCGACTGCAGTAAGTATACTATTGCAGGGTCAGAGCATACGTATATATGCAATATGACATTAAATCATATAAAAAGCTTAATTGATTAATATCTTTTACTAAGAAAATAAACGAGTCAGGTTCTTAAATTGACGATGTTATGTTAAACAAGATTAGAATTAACTGACAAAACTGCGTATAAACGTAAACACCTTTATACACCTTTATACACCTTTTGAATTCTTAAAATGCTATATACACCTATATCACACTATGTCAAAAACTATTTGGAGAGCATCTTACTAATCGTATGGCAATACATCGCGAATGATGGGGACATTGCGATCAGAACCATTCTGCCTCTACCGGTGATATAATATTAGCATTTCATTCATGTAGAAATACAGGACGTTACAAGAATAAACCGGCCTTATGACTGAACGGAACGACCCGTTCTTTATCACTGATGACATGTATACGTCATCAGCAACCAGACTGCCCTAAAATAGCAGATTCAGATTAAAATGTAATTTATGAGGGCATCAACAAAAATAAGCGCATGTGCTGCTCAGTTGACCTGAAATAACTCATTTCATAACAGCATTTTAAAATAAAATCATTATTTAACAGAGAGATATTTGAACTCAAGTGGTGTATTTAAGTATAGATTAAAATTATTAATTATTTCATAATTGAACATATACGCAACAGTTTTTACCATACGGTCCTCCAAGGCGGCGCATTAACCATATTAATATAAGCAGCGAGATAAGCGACGCGCGCGCATGCGCATTAACACTTCAACGATATCACTTATACGCAGGCATTTTAGATTGTTGTAAGATGTTTTCTTTGAGATGCTTTTTGTATTCTTTTAAAACACACACACACACACACACACACACACACACACACACACACACACACACACACACACACACACAAACACACACACTTTTGGTGTTTATAATTTTATTTTCTGTATTATTTCAGTCACTGAAAAGGTCACTGTTTTTTATTGATTCTCCCGGTGGTATTTTACACGTTGTGTGTTTTGTTACTAAACAATGCAGTATAAAAATGAAAAGCGTTTTACGTGGCTTGAAACCGAAGCGTGTGATGCGCATGCGCAGCACCGCTTTATACACAGAGCTGCGAATGCAGAGAACTGAGAACTGACCGCGCTCACATACCTGACCAAAAAGCGGTTAGGAATATAGCCTACATGACAGACAGGAAAACAGTAAGTTCATGTGTTGTTCATTTATTTTATTTACGAGAGCGTTTGAGCTGTAAGTTTGCTTGTTTTATGAGGTTAGAGGGGTTGCTTTAACAGTGAATGGTAGTGCGAGGATTCTGTGCTGGCATAATAAGCTTCTTTGTTTAAACGAAACACCTGAATTTTACGTTTATAGCGTTAAATTGTCGTTTATATGTATACGAAACATTAGTGTGTGATTTAGTCTGCTGTGTTTTGTTCTTTGATGGTTTATTAAGCAATTTATCTCGTGTATGAAGGGAATTGGTGTTGACATAAACATTGCTGTTTTTGTGTTGCTTCAACGTCAGTTTAATACTGTTGTTGTTGTATATGTCTTTCTCCTATGTTTATCTGGGATTTAGGTTATTCGTGTTTTAATATAGTCTTCAGTGTGAGCCGGCTCGGGTTTAGCTTTAGCATTAAGCGTGACAGTAAAAACTGTCAAACTGTATGAACTTTACAGTTGTAGTGCAAACAATAAACTGCTACTCCATTGATTAGTTTGTTAGATCACTATGTCTCTCATCTCCACATACACCTGATCTTATTAACTTTAATACTGAATTTTATTTTTAATATGACCCTTTGTTTGTCTTTTTGTGTATATTGATTGTTAAATATGTTAATAAATATTGTCAGCGAATGTGTTTAGTAAGGTTGGCGTGTGGTTGAAATGTTTATTTAACACCCATATGCATTATTAGCATTTCTTACATTTGTTTAAATATAACGTGGAGGTGTTAATGCCAGTATATGATTGGTTTTGTATTCATTGGCTCCCTCCTTTAGTTAACAAAATGGTTGGCAGCCAGTCGGCCATCATTTCCCTTCACACGTTGCTGCAACGTGGCTGAGTCGTTCATATCCTTCAGCCGTGTGTTTAGACCCAAGCTTACCCTTTAGTTAATCTTTTACGTGCCTGTTACGAACAATGCGATGTTTTTTTGGTCTAGGCAGAAAAAACATGAACCCATGACATCAGATAGCGTAGGGAATAATGAACACGCGCGCACACACACGTATACAGGAAACGTTGCTCAAGAGATGTCATAACTACGTAAGCGCTTTACGAAAGCAAGTTCATTCACAAGGTTCAGAACAGAATGAGTGGTACTTTTGTGTGCCTGTGTTCTTGTCTTAGTTTAAATTTGTATGTTCAATATAGACTGTTATCCAATGAGGTATATTCATCACTGGCAGTTTTCAGTATTCATACACTACTTTTGTGTTTGTACAGTAGGAGACCAATTTGTGCTGGTATTGAAATGCTGATATTGAATGTGATTTCCAATATGCCGTACATCAGTTGTTTGTCTTTTCTGTGTTGCAGGGTACCCCAGTTTAAAATGGAGGATAGTTTTGATTGCGACTGTAGTGAGCTGGAGCCACCTGATCATTGAGAAGGAATCATCTCACTGAGATCAGCAGTCCCTTCAGTTTTCCCTGCATCAGGTGCTGAAACAGTAAAAAGGAAAAAGTATATATTTATTTAAAACATTGGATAATGCTGCTGCTCAGGGACAGTCCTACACTGAAAATTTCTGCACTGTGACAATGATTTTTTTTAGTGACTTTAATTTTTTTTTCTGTTATGTTGAGAGATTTTTGATTGGCCTCCAAATCCATTCCATCATACCAAATTAAAAATTGAAATAAAGAGGAAGCAAGCTTCTACAAACTTTGTAAACAGCTGCTAAAAGTGTTTTGGAAAATGATTGCATACCTTAGTAACATCTAAATCGATTGCTATTTTCTCCAAGAGTGCGCTGTGACAGCTGGTCTTAGCTGCTTTGCTAGTTTTTAAGTTTCTTGACTAGCAAAAAAAGTTGTTGCAATCGAAATCTGCTGCATATCAGTATAAAAATCCTTCCTGCTATAACATCTGTACACAGTTGCATTGCTAGACAGAAAAATGGCAGAGAAATTTGAAAGCCTTATGAACATTCACGGCTTTGACTTGGGCCCGCGCTACATGGACTTGAGGCCCCTGGGCTACGGGGGAAATGGTTTGGTCTTCTCAGCTGTTGACACTGACTGTGACAAGAGGGTCGCTGTGAAAAAGATCGTCCTCACTGATCCTCAGAGCGTCAAACATGCACTGCGTGAAATCAAGATCATTCGCAGGCTTGACCACGACAACATTGTGAAGGTGTTTGAAACCCTGGGTCCCAGTGGTCGGCGTCTGACAGAGGATGTGAGTTCCCTAACAGAGGTCAACTCTGTCTACATTGTACAGGAGTACATGGAAACAGACCTTTGTAAAGTACTTGAACAGGGCTTGCTGTCTGAGGATCATGCGCGGCTCTTCATGTATCAGCTGCTGCGTGGACTCAAATACATCCACTCGGCAAATGTGCTACATCGTGACCTAAAGCCTGCCAACCTCTTTGTCAACACTGAGGACTTGGTACTGAAAATTGGGGACTTTGGACTTGCCAGAATCATGGATCCCCACTATTCCCATAAGGTATTTTTTTCCTTTATAGTTTTTGTGTAAAATCTCTGTTTTAATCTGGGTGACTTGTTTTGACTTGTTGACTTGGCTGTGTAGTCTTAATTGCGCTCAGTGATGTGTCACAGGAAGTAAACAGTAGTGCTACAAGACAGTCACAGTTGCTAAAAAGAACTCTGCTTCCTGTTTTTGTAAAAACCCTTTTCTTTAAGTTTAAGTACGATATCCACATATGAGATTTTCCACTACTTTATAATTGATTTGCATGTGTCTGTTCTAAAGACGCAAAGCAAGGAATATTTTAGAAGCTTTTATAAAAGGTTGCCGTGGTTGTTCTCGCCTCTCATGATGTTAAATCTCTATTTACTCAGATTCTGAATAAGGAACTCTAAAGGCATTCCAATGCCTTCCTTGCTGTTAATGTTTGTGTGTCTTTAATTCTTGCTGCCTTTCATTCAGATATGTGCTTGTGGTTTTGATCAAATTCTGGGGGGTTTGCGCTGATCCTACTGGCTGGTGGGGAGTGTTTGTGGCTTGATCCAAGTGTACACGTGTCTTAAATTTGTCATTGCTTCTTTGTGGGATCACATGATCCTTATGTGAGCCAGATCTTCTCTCATAGATGTACTTACTCACCTTCTCTAGAGCCTTCTGGAGAGAAAGGCACAGCTGTTTCTGCGTCTAAGTCTTTAAATAGATTCTGTCTCTCCCCCACACAAACTGCAGTCTGGGTTTGTTTTATAGGGAAAAAGGAAATGGACAATATCAAACTATGACTTTGTAATTACTGATTACAGTTTTCTGGATAAAACAGTCAGCTGCTCTACTGAGAACTGAAAGCTGTTCAGTTCAGTTTAGCTGTTTTTTTTTAAATTGTTAGGTATGCATTAAAATTGTGTACTTCAGGTTAGTGTTTTTTTTTATACTTGTAATGTTAAAGACTGGGTTACGCTAATTGAAGCAACAGTAATAGTGATGTTTGCTGTAAAAAACAGAACTTAACAACAGTCATTACATTTTGTGGTTCCTCGTAGGTGTATAATCAAACTTATTTAAGATGACCATCAGAGGTATATCTTACCCACAACAGACTGATTTTGACAATATTTTGACAGTCTGATTTGTCTAGATTGTCTGTTTCTCTTAAGGAGTCTTATAGGTTCGGTAGCAAGAAAAAGGAAAGATCCTCTAAGGTTTTCTAAAAGGTAGCTGTGTTGAAGGGCAGCTGCGTATTTTTAGATTGGCTTTTTTTAACAGCTCTGCTCTAGAAATGAATAATGAAATGCGATCCTGTATAAGGAATGTTGGGAATTCACGTGCAAGGAGGCTTAGCCACCGACCACCCCCCAGTTGTTTTTTTGTCTGTGTTGGGCAGATCACTCTGGATCTTGGTTCTCTGGATCTTACTCCAAGATCAGTGTTTGGTGTTTGTTTCAGACTTGTTCTGCCTTGTCTTTGCAGCCATTTGGATGTTAAAGGTGACCTAGAGTGGTTGAGCAGAGTATAGATTCTTGTTCTGTGATGTGATATAGATAGAATAGCACTTTGGTTAAGTCTGTAATGCCCCAGAAGCTGTCTAAAAACCTCTTTAAAAAACGATTTTATGGCAGGGCTATTAAATGGGTGAATTTGAGCGTTCTGCGCAAATTCTGTGCCGCTGGAGGGCCTCTGACAACCTTATAATGATATGCGGAGCGCTGCACGGTGATTGACTGCGTTCACTGCCACACAAAAGAATAATTGTGACTAGGGGTGTGCGGTATATACCGTGTATGATAATATCGTGATTGCCGGTTTAAACATATGCGAAATCAAAATATCGAGTATGTGACTCATTTTCAGAAGTGAATCAAAACGCTGCATTAAGTGACGCGCGTTCACTGCGTGCTGTAGTATATATAGTATGGGTTAGCGGGACAGATCGCCATGTTTGACTGAAGATTAAATGAGTGAAGAACTGTGTGTGAGAGAGAGAGAGATTCAGACATCAACATACTCACAATCCCGCTAGATTTAATTGCTATACGTGGGTCGTCGTCACTAGCATGGAAGTTGTTTTGTTTTGAAAGGTTGTATGTTAGTCAAAAGACGCTGATCTGCAAACTGTGCTCGACGACAAATCTCTTTCAATACCTTCAAACTATCAATCATAGTGAATAAGAGAATTATAAAAGTTTAGGGAGACAGAGAATCAGATAAACACACGCGTCTGCAGCAGACAGGGTAAAAACGCGCATCATTTAGAGTCCGTAGACTGAGCGGCTCTTTTACGCAACATACACGCAATGTACTCTGATGAAAAACAGAGAAAATAAGATTCAACGGATACATCCCCAAAAAACACCATAACTGAGATTTAATCACACATTTATTATACAAATATCTGACAGTCTGTTAATCTGTGTGTTGGCTGACAAGCACAACAATAAAACGGCATGAATTGTAGATCTCTTAACGTGCTTCACAAAGCACACGCCTGGGTATTTACGTGTCAACATTTAGATTTAAAAACGTGACGAAAGGAGACAAAAACATGAACATCTTTAACGCTTTACCATCTACACTGTAAAACCCAAACTAACTGTCCGCTCAGGCTGTTCTGTGCGTTAGGTTTAATTTTTAAAACGGGGTGAACTGTTGCTTATTCGCTTGATTTTGGTGTTTCTATGACACGTTTAGAGCGGCTGCTACTGGATGAGATGCAAACAATGAAATGAAACCAGACGGTCTAATCACATACTGTAAAAATGCGCTACACACGCACTTTAAAAAACGGATAGTTTAATGTATAGTGCATTTAATTCGAATACGGATATATATATATAATTCGAATACGGATATATATAAATGTGTGTTTAGAGTTAATTAGTTGATTCAGATGATTAGGTTTAGAGAACCTTTTCATGATATGCAAATTTTTTGAGATGTATGCCAAAATCATCAATATTAAAACAATAAAAAGGCTTGAACTACTTCAGTTGTGTGTAATGAATCTAAAATATATAAGTCTAATGTTTATCAGTACATTACAGAAAATAATGAACTTTATCGCAATATGCTCGTCTGATTATCGTTATCTTGAAAATCCCAGAAAATATCGCGATATTAGTTTTCATCAATATGGCACACCCCTAATTGTGTCGTTGTCATCTGGCTTCTGAACACATGCGGAACCATTTACTGACCCGAACACACAGACCGACAGCTGTGGAGCAGATTCAGCCTTATATGTTTGAGCCTGAACCAGAGGAGGACACTGAATTAGAGGAAGAACCTGTTCAGCAAAAGACTGGATTTAAACGTTTCTCAATGGTGAGTTATTTGTAATGTTTGTTTGAACAATTTCAGCGTTACATGCCACAAAGTTCTCCCGTCATAATAAAGTTATAGCCACTACATCCATTTGGACATTAATCCTATACATCATCATGAATCAAGACTTTATACTAACTATAGTTTAATGTGAATACTGTTTATGAACGGAGGCTTCAGGTTTGCGTGTTAATCTTGGGCTGACGGTGCGCATCTGCCCCGTTCAAAACGAAACCAGAACTACGTCAAATAGATTTGATCCACAGTGTAAAGTCAAGAATAAATTTTAGCATGACAGCATAACTGGTCCAAAGGTTTATCATTATTGAATGCTGTGCATTCGCCTGAGCCATACAGTCACTGCCATAATGAATAACAGTCAACGAGAACATAAACGTATAACAATATTTACTATATTTATTTTAACATTTACCATGGCCGTTTGTCACTCAGAGAAAGGGAGAGCAGCTCACCTATGAACGCGTCTATGAATGGCGAGTCGCCATTTTGTCTTGGACTTCACAACGGCACTGCCGCAATAACATTAGCAGGGGCGGGGCCGTTTTCAGGCACTCATTTTTAAAACATAAATTTTTTAAACTTTTCCTATGTTCTTTTAGGCGGGTATACTGCTATTTTCCGTCAAGACTAGAAAAATTTTGATTTTGACTCTAGGCCCCCTTTAAATGTTTTTCTCAGGCTACTGAAAGTTCTTTTGCCCAGTAAAGCTGTGAAGGAGCTCCTCTGTGTACTGTACCGATGGGCGTGCATTAAATGCCATGGCTAAAGACTGTTTTTAACACAGGGGAGTAATAAATAGGACCTGGCAAGTTTCAGTCCTCAGCTGTGTCTATAATAATGTTGACCTCATTTTTATATTTTTACAAAAGATCAGTCAACAACAGGCAGTGACACCAGCATGAGTTTAAATTTGACCCATTTTTGTGCCCCCGGGAGACCTTACACAGGAACTTCTACATCT
The DNA here is from genome assembly GCA_036877545.1 of Yasuhikotakia modesta. Lineage (NCBI taxonomy): Eukaryota > Metazoa > Chordata > Actinopteri > Cypriniformes > Botiidae > Yasuhikotakia > Yasuhikotakia modesta. The sequence goes on along the minus strand of JBAJNP010003088.1, from coordinate 19,531 downwards.
ATACCATACTTTCTTGTACAATACAAACAGATCAATGTGAAGCATTTAACCATTGTGAAATGAAGTGGTAAAGATAGACATGTTGATAATATTGGCAGGGCAAGTACACTGAACTACTGGCCAGCACAAAAGTCTTTTATTCTTGAGCCCTGGGTGTCTGTCTGCCATTTAATCTTCTTTTCGGTTGCTTCAGAGCTCGTCTCACAGTGAGTCATCTGTCACCTTATGCCAGTAGAGAGGGTGGATTTATTTAACATTCAAATGAGTTGCTGAAAATGTCATGACTGGTTTGGTTCAACTGCGGGGAGCATTCACACACACACACACACACTTGTTTCACCTTTCACTGAAATGGGAGAAGTGTGAAGAGTCACCTCGTTGAACTTGCAGAGTGTGAAACTCTGCTTGCATCACTTCCTGAATGATTTGTTGCTGTCACTGAAAGCTGCAGACAAAACTGTCCAGAAAAAAAACTTCTTGTAAACATGTTTCCCCAGCCTGTGTTTCCAGTTAGTTATAAAAGGCTAATTTTAACAACACACACCAGTTAAATGTTTGCTTTTTTCCCCCTTTACCTGTTATTTGTTAGTGTTTGCTTAGGCCAAGTTGTTGTTATTAAAATGTTTGGGTATTCAGGTAATTGTTTAACCTTACGTGTTAAATTTTGACTTGTGACTCACCCTGTATGTTTGTGCCACAGACCTGAATGTTTCTTAAAATGTGGAGCTATTTGAAAATGTGATATTAAGAGATTTATTGTCTGCCTGAAATTAAAAGGGGCACTAGCCAGAATGTAAATTTATGCAATTCCTTTGCTGATTAAGGAGGATCTGAAATATGAAAAATCAATCCACTAGTGTGTTTGTCCCAGAACCGTTTTAATGGCTGGTTTGGAACATATCATCAGATGTAAGCTCAGTAGACACTTGGCAAATGAGGATCATAGCTCCTCTGTGACCACAGGCTAAAATAAACCTAACACTGAACTGGGGGGATATCCAACCATATCATGACTGCACTTTAAACCCTTTCTGTGTGCACTAAATAAATGTGTGCTTATGTTTCTTCATCTTTCTGTTGCCACCCGTCCTTTACATTTATATTCCTGTTCATTATCTCCTCCTGTGCTGTGCTGTTTTTAGGTTGTGGATTAAATGGTCTTGTAGAGTTTCACCAGTTTGACCAGATGTCATTATCCATTATCAGAACTTTCATTCAGAAACGGTACTTTACATTCTCAGGTTCCTGTTTTGGTTTCTTTATTAGGCTTAAAAGTGCTATAGGCATGTATGCCAGCCTGTTGTGTGTGTGTATATATATCGTTAAAATGATCATTGACACATTCATCCATTGCTTAATCAATTTTGTGACATTTCAGAACAACACTGTGCTCGAAATTGTTCAGGTCCCTAGATATGAAAAAAACTGGCCATATCCAGATATGAAAAAGACTGGTTGTCTGCGATGTCCAGAGTTTGTTATAAATGCTGTGTGGTGCCTGATAATAAATGAGATGAATCATGAGAAACATGAATTGTTAATATCAAGTGCTAATGCAATATGGGACATAATGTAAATTAATTTGTGCATTACTAGTTCGGCAAACTGCATTTTTTTGTGCCACTGCAGTGTTTGGTAATGTTACCCTATAACTGTGATTGTTATATAAAACATTGTTAATTTACAGTGTTCTTGGTTGTCTCACTTCAGGGTCATCTGTCCGAGGGTCTAGTCACTAAATGGTATCGTTCTCCTCGCCTGCTTCTCTCCCCAAATAACTACACCAAAGCCATTGACATGTGGGCTGCTGGGTGCATCTTTGCTGAGATGCTGACTGGAAGAACACTCTTTGCAGGTATTTATTCATATGTATATTCATGTAGCGTTTTCCACTGAAATTAGTGCTTACAAAAGTCATGTCATGACAGTGTATTCTTATGCAGTTTAAATTTGAATTAAGCACATCTCAAACCCAGTGAGGGCCAAAGTATCCTTACAATACAAACCTTGTGTTGTTCAGATTCTAAAAGTACAACTGACATATAAGTTGCATTTTCATACGGATGGCAAAAAGTATATTCTTAAATGTTAGATATGAACACGACTAGAAAAAGGGCAGATTAAGTTTAAAAAAAGCTTTTTAGAAAGCTTATTTTTCTGCCAATGAATTCAAACTCGAAATACAAGTGTAGGGAGGCTAAGAGAGAGTGGATCTAAAGGCAAAATGTTAAATGGTGCAGTACCACCACATACTGTCATACATGTTGTATTGTCAACATGTCAGAAAATTATTTAAAAAATTGTGTTGTGTGGCATTAGCATGTCAATATTCACTGTACTGTTGTCAATACCAGTGTATTGTTCTTTTTAATCTAAAATATCTAAAAATAGCAGTGACAAACAATTGGTGTCATGTAAATACACTGGTCCAAAGGTGTGGAAAAAATTAGTGTGTTAAAATTAAAATTAGTCCACACCCTTAGTACACATAAACATGCACACACAGTACACAATAAAACACGACAAGCAGTGTGCTTGTCATGACAGTTTCTGAATGAAAAGTGTGTGTGTTTGCAGGAGCTCACGAGCTGGAACAGATGCAATTAATTCTGGAATCCATTCCGGTTGTCCATGAAGAAGACAGATTGGAGCTGCAAAGTGTCATACCTGTCTTCATCAAGAGTGACATGTCAGAACCACACACACCGCTTGCCAAATTACTGCCTGGTGTCAGCCCAGAGGGTTAGTTTTCAACTATTCACAGAATTTGTAGAATTCATTAAATTCTGCAAATTTCTCATGATCCAGTTATTTCATAATCCACAACGTTTTTTTAGAATTTCAGAAGCTGTAAGTGTAGCAACACTTGAAATGAGCAAAATGGTTTCCTAAATGTTGTTCATGTATCACATCTGTGTTAATTTTTATTTTACTGCAGCCTTGGATTTCCTAGAGAAAATCTTGACGTTTAACCCCATTGACCGGCTCACTGCAGAAGAGGCCCTGGCTCATCCGTACATGAGCGATTATTCTTATCCTCTAGATGAACCAGTCTCCTCCCACCCCTTTCACATTGAGGATGAAGTGGATGACATTTTGCTCATGGATGAGAGTCACAGTCATATCTACAACTGGGACAGGTTAGTTCATACCTGTTTGCAAGATGCATCGTGCTGAGTCTTTGTAATTTAAGAGTGTAACATCCTAATGTGTAGTTTACATAACATGAAATGGTTTATGTCAGGAGTATGTTATAATTGTGTTCTGTTTCACATTTAAAGCTTCAGTCAGTAATGTTTTTGGTTAAAAATAAAGCTCTCTGTGTCTTACCCTGATTCGAAACGGTTTTATGATTTATGGTTTTATTGATGCAGAGGGGAAACATAAGTTTGGCTTAGGGTGATATTGTAGTTTTTTTAGGTAAATGACTCCATACAACTTCATAATTATCTCCATAAAGTTTTATTTAAATTGGAGATGACAACAGAGAGGCAAAAGTTATATATTGCAGCTTTAAAGAGAGACAGAGAACGGTATTGTGGTTACCCGACCATTCAGGATGTTTTCTGATGCTGGCCCTTCTCTTTGCAGGTATCATGACAGTCAGTTTTCTGATCAAGACTGGCACCTGCACAGCACCCATGAGATGGAAGATGTACAACGAGATCCCCGAGCCATGTCTGATGTCACAGACGAGGAAGAAGTTCTGATTGACCCGCGCAAATACATGGATGGAGACTGTGAGAAGTTTTTAGAAGATCCATCATTTGATCTCCCGCCAGAGCGCTCATGGCAACAGGAAGATCACCATGAGAACAAGTATTGTGACCAAGAGTGCAGCTACACCTGCAACTACAAAGCTGTGTCACCATCCTACTTGGATAATCTGATCTGGAGGGACAGCGAGGTGAACCACTACTATGAGCCAAAGCTCATCATTGACCTCTCCAACTGGAAAGAACAACAGAGCAAAGAGAAGATAGACAAAAAAAGCAAGAGCAAATGTGAGAAGAATGGCCTGGTCAAGGCCCAGATAGCTCTGCAAGAGGCATCTCAGAACCACACTGTGCCTGAGAAGGACCATGAGCAGGAGAAACACCAGAACCACAACCAGGGCTTTGATTTTGACTCCTTCATTGCCAGCACCATCAAACTCAGCCAGCAGCCAGAGCCTGGTGATGTAGACCTCCTGAATGAGTTGAACAATTCAGTTTCGCTGATGGAACCTCGTTTCCCAAGTAGCTCCATGTCCAAATCTATCAGTCAGGAGAAAGAGGAGAAGTGTCTGGTGAACCTGGCCCAGCTTGGGGTTTGGGCACCTTGTCCATGGGACAGTTATAGGGGTAGTGGTGGTGAAGAGAGCAGCCTGATTTACAAGGCCTGTTGGGATGTCCGCAAAGATGAGCAGCTCCAGAAGGAGAACAGCAGCTGCCAGAGCAGTTACCTGGACCAGCTTTTCAGCAGACGTGAGGAGGTGGAATCTGAGATTAAGTCCAATCCTGTTGAAGTGTCCGCCCCAGAGGATGACTTCATATCCTGCGGCAATGAGATCATTCTTAACATGCAGCTAGAGTCTCTGGCTATTCCAAGGTTCGAGGGAGCAGGTGACATTCCTCTGAAATCCATCCAGGCTACGTTGACACCCTCTGCCGTTAAGCACTCTCCTCAGATCGTTCACAAAACCTACAGCAGCATTCTAAAGCATTTAAATTAAAACACACCCATTCAAGCAGAGTCCATCTTATTTTTTATAAAGTTCTGTATTTCTGTACTTGAATCATTTCATATCTTTTTACATATGGTTACTTTTTAAGGAAACGTTTTTTTCTTTATTTTTTTAAACTGTGGATTAAACGTATATAAATTCAGTTCGTAAATTCATTCAAAGTGCTGGACTGTGTTCCCTCAATGTTTTGGCCCTCTAATTTTTGTTTGAAATGTTGATTATATAATAAAAAAAAACATGGCATGACATTTGCACACAGTGTACTGTAGATTCAGAAACATGATAGGGAAAGACAGAGGAACGACTGTTAAACAGAAATTGGTTTATTCAATGTAAGCAAAGGAAATAAGATCTGCATTATGCACTAACCGTGTGGGAGACGCTGTCACTGACATCATAATGTGACCTGACTGATGGCCATTAGGAGACAAGCAGCATGTATTTGCTTTTCTCTTCCCGTTGTTCTATAATTAAGGCCTGTTTATTTATTTGACATTTTTCCATCTTGTTTTCATTAAAAGCCTACCTTACTGCCATTTTGTTCATGTGAAAACTTGCTTAAACATGATGCCAGCATGGAAAGCGTTAACTGTTTGCGATGTGTAAACTGTAGGTTTGTAAAGGCGTTATCTACCTCAAGGTAACAGCAGAAGGTTCTGTCTCCCAACTGTAGTGCTTTAATGAAACACTTGCTCTCAACAATGTAGTGCACATGACTTTTCATTTTTGCATATGCCATAGTGAAGTTTAAGACCATTATTTATTTTTAGCAGATGCGAGATATTTATTTTAAGAACATTGTAATTTTTTAATGCGAGTCATTGGACTTCCATTATGGTCTGTCTTGGCGCTCTTTATTTGTTTAGCTGTGGATGGTCACTCATCCGTTTGTACAGAAATTCAATTATGCTCTCCCAAGTTCCAGTATCTGTTTTCAAAGGGATTACTATTAGGATTTTTTTTACTTGTAGGTGCTTTGTACGAGTGGAATACTGTGTTATGGCATTTTATGCACCTAAAGGTCTTAATTTTCTTTTTTATATATAATAAACATTGTTAGAATTGTGTGCATGGAAGAAAACATATGGAAGGTACATTAAAATGAAGTTAATGTGAAGTATATTGTAAGTCATTTTTTATTTTAATTGTATTTTATTAAAGGTAATTTTTTCCAAGCAAGCATGGTAGAACAGATTTTTTTATTTTGCTTTTAAGTGCTGGATTACATTATCATTTGTTTCACTGTACCATAACATGATTAAAATGGCCAGCAAAAATACGCGTCATGCTTTTTTTTTAGAGGCTTGGGAAAATCCATGTTGGCTAAAGATAAGGGATTTCCCTCTGTTCGTGAAACATGCTAAGATCCAGTCACTACATACCTGTAATATAAAATAGAATATGCTACATGTCACTCGCTAATTGTACTGTTATTTTTCTGCAGTTATTAACTATTGGATGATTTAAGGGCAAACAATATAACAGAGACGAGTGAACACTTAATAGTGGTGGATAAGGAACCATCCAGAACACCCTTGCAACCACATAGCAGTCACTGCTATCAAATAGGTGATTTGTATAGGCCATTTCATCCAAAAATATGAAAATGTAGTTTTTTAAATTGTTACTTAAACTTACATAAAAGCATAACATTTCCACATGCCCCAAGGCCTACAGCAATCATGTCCTGTGGGCACAGCAACCTATCTCTCCATAATTCAGGTCAACATTCTCTGAAGTATCCAGATTCAACAAACAGCTGATAAATGTTTCTCTAGAACATGTTGCACAACTTCTACCAGGCTGTGTGGACATAGTAACCAAAGGTTTGTTGTGGATGATGTTCCTAAGCAACCAGACCTAAGGGCACACACTAATCTATTAGCCTCAAGATCACTTGGCTGCTCAACAGTCTAATTGAAATTTCATCTCTGTTTCGATTAGCTCACTCACTCCGGTATTCTTCAGCAACTCTACAAATAAAATCATTCTGACAAAACACTGTTGATTAAATATTAGACATGCATATGTGTTTGATAAGCTTATTGTCACATGCTTAACTGATATGGCTGTGAAGAGATTTCCTGATAGATTAAGAAAACCAGGCCAGTCTGACAAAAGGTAGTATGGGACAATGAATAATATTTATATACACAATAAAGGAGTGTTGCTGACTTATGCAAACCAGCTGCTCTAGTGCTGGGGTCTCTGGGTGGTTGCCAGGGCACCACTATGCTGTTGGTACGATGTTCTAAGTGGATCTTACAGTTACAGTTGATTGATGTTTTTTTTTTCAAAATTTATTAAACAACCAGATATATTTTGCCTGATGGACAACAAGGCAACAGCACACCTCTTTTATAAAACAACCCCTACTTTGATTACTGAAGGTTAATAATGCCTTAAATAACCAGCTACATCCCACATTCTTTTGTCTCTCACCATTAGCGTTTTGCTGCTATGCTACATGCATCAACAACAACATGGTATAAATAGTGATACATCTCTGACTTCTATTACCTATGACTTCATATAGGTTCAGTTACAGTCAGTCAACAAATCTGTACTCTTCTGCCATGAACTCTGGTGAACCTCGCCCACATGAGAGCATATGACAGCACAATCTGCTTTTCATTCTGTGCATGTCTAATTCAAAACAGGTTAGTGTCATTCACACCTGGGCAGAGTGACCCTCACTGACAACCGCAGTCAAACTGTCAGGTGGCATGTCAGGATAAAAATAAAAGCAGTCGAGTCGAGAGAGCAAAAGGATAAGCTGCTTTTGTAGGTGGTCAGCTGATAGCAGTTTAATGAAACACTTGTTTTAATTAAGGTCACAAATGTGTTTTTTTTTTCACATTTAGTGTGCCATCTAACACTCTTAGAACCCTGGAAAGGCAGGAACATTAACTGCTGGCCCAAAAGTAGCATTTGTAAAGTAGCAGAAAAAAGCAGTGTTTAGTCAGCTAAACACACTATCAACACACTATCACAAAATTAGCTTTTGATTGATATAAATATTAATTAATATATTAATTATTGAATTATATTTAATATATTAAAGTTTAGAAATTATGTATTCATTAATAGAGAGGATGTGCTCTTTAATTAATGAATATTTTAATAGTTTGGTCTTTAAATGAATTGTAAAAGAACATGTAATTACACCAGCTTTGATTCTGCTTATGTAATGGGACTCTTACTGACTTGTCACATGGGGAAGTCGTCACAAAGATTATCTGTACAGTTTGAATACTGCCTTACTAACAAGTTCTAAGTCTTCCATATGTATTCTTTGTTTTCATGTTTGTTTTTCATGATTGTCAAAAGTGCTGCCCTCTGTTTTAAGGTTTTCTTGTCATGTCAATAAAATGATTGCTGCACACTGGTAATGACACACATATTAATTTAACAGACTTTTCAGACAATTTTAAGACAATTTTCAAACATTTATAATATCATCATACTTTTTGTATAATAGGATTACATTTAAAATTAAATGTATACAGTAAAACAATAATGGGCCAATAATGATAGGAAATGTCCAATAGGAATTTAACAGAGTTTAGTAAAGAAAATTGTTTGGGGTTAGTTTGTTGCCCTTTGAAAAATCAACTCCATAATTATAGTCTATTCAATAGCCTGTGAACAGTCTGTTCTCTTTATTTGAGTTTTTATACACTCACACTCATTATTATTCCATGTAAACAGATATTAAAAGTGAAGCACCATACTGAGTGCTTTATGCAATATGATATATTGTTTTTATGTCTCAGCACTCAGCAAAGAATTTGTGTAATACATCAAAGACAAGATCAGATGTAGGTCATCATTATTAAACAACTTCAGGACAACAACGACTACTAATGCTACATGCATAAGAGACCCTACAAAAATTATCACTCCCCCCAACACCACCTCCCCATGACTAGCAATAACAAGCAGCAAGTCATGTTCATGGTGTGATTCAATAAAGCTTACTGGCTTTGTTTAGCTGTAAAAAAGCCTTGTGAAAGCTTACTTTTTTTATCTCCCAACTTTAGGAAATATGAAATTTTAAGGAATACTGAACTAGTGAAACTATAAGCCATGGGACTTTTAGGACCTCTTATTCTTCTGGGGATTATAAAGGACACTTTAAAATGTACTACATTGTGAATTTAGTGTGAGCCCTGCAGCTCTATAGAGAAAATTTTCCAGAAGATTGTATAAACTTTTCAACTGCACTCAAGAGCATTGCAATTTTCAACCAGTTGTGGAAACATAGTGACTGTTCTCAGTTTTTCTCAGTCATTGCAGTACAAAATCATCCCCAAATGTAAGATTGAAAAATCATTTCAGAGAAAAGCTATTTTTGTTATTCTAAAGATGTTTCTTTTAGTGGAAGGACTGGGGTGTGGATAAGATTGTGGGATGGAGTTAGTGTAAAAATATAATTAGTTTAGTAAACAAATTGAATGTTTGTGGAAAGTCCTTGTGATGTTAATAATACTGTGCATGTAAACCTGTTTTTGCTTTCTTTGTGTGGAACACATGCCTCTACAATGTGTGTGTGTGTTTGTGAGTGTGTGTTTGACAGGAAGTAGAAAGATCAGGAGTTTTTACTGCAGGACTAGTTTAACAGGTAAGGCAGTATTTGAAGCACCTGTAATTTCTGGTTTTGGAGAACACATTTTTGAGTAATCCTAGTGAACTCTAAAATCACAGAGACTGTGTGACAGACAGACACACACACGCACACACTTGTATATGTTTACAGGGACTCCCCATATGCATAGTGATTTTATATTGAACTAATCAAATTTTCTATCCACTTCCCCTAACCACACCCCCACAGGGACTGTCCTCATAAACTAATTGTATTGTATCGTTATATACATATGTCATTTTACGCATTGTGATACTGTGACATCCAGTTATTCTGTTAAAATCCCTCTGTACTTCACATTTACATTGCTAAAACCTTGGAATAGTTTTATTTTGAAACAGGAAGTTTGGACCAAATTTAAGGCCTCGTTTCCAGGGTGTTTGTGTTTAAACAAAAATCTGAATAAAGCCACATGATAGACTAAAGCTACAATTTTTTATGCTTTGTATGTAATGGAGGCTGTAAAAAACCTAATGTAGATATGAGGTGAGAAGCATGTGCAATGAGAAACTTTAAAAGCAGAGATGCATGCACCAACGTCAGACATTTAACAGTTCAGCACAGGGATTATCCAAACCCTCAAGGCAAACAAAATCAAAGGACACCAGCAATTACCAAGCCCAGGACAGACAATAGAAGTAGGCAGGGATGGATTATGGGTTGTGTGGGCCCCTGGGCAGAACGTTCGCG
>JBAJNP010003087.1:24264-42283 GCA_036877545.1 Yasuhikotakia modesta | reverse complement strand
AGAGAGAGAGAGATGATAGATGATTAAATGAAGGCTCAATAGGAGGGTCTGATCTCAGCTGTTTGTTCTAATGGCAGTAAAGTAAATATCAGACAGTATTCTGATATATTGAATGATTACTGTATTATAAGAGTACATATTAAATGTCTAAAGTAAACCAGCACTTACAAAATAAATACCATAGCAGCATAACAAAAATCAATAAATCATAAGAAGACTTATTTTTGCCACAATGCTAAAATTGCTACATGTTATATGACAACGATTCCAAAAGCTTCTAACGTCGTTCGACGGAAATCCCATAATAATTTAACTTAATTGTCAAAACTACATGCGGGTGCATGGTTACCATGGTTACAACATCTGAAAGGGAACTCCAGTCAGTTGAACAGTCTGGCGTCTCTCTGTAGCACATTTTCTGGTTCTGAAACAAGCTCAGAAGTCAGATACCCCGTTTTTAATTTGCCATGAGGGAACGTGGTAAACTCTTACGCCTTCCTGCAGTAAAAGCCCGTAAGCGCTTTAAACTTCACACCCTCCGTCTCACCCTTGTCTCTCGTTCTCTCCGAGCTAAACTTTCTCTCCGAATCCCAGATCTAATGCAGGGGCAAAGTTTGTCTGCTTTCAGACATTCCCTCCGATGTGCCACGTTAACCTCCGCGCGTCTGTCTGTATGTGTGAAGCTATGCCTGCCAGTTTCGCTGAACGTTTTATCACTTATCATGTGGAAACACGCCATTGCCAACTGCCACCAGAATTAAAAAAGACCCCCGTCCCTGATGTAGGACAGCGGGGGCTTCCTTCAGCTTCGGGCAGCTTTTTACTCCCTGACTTGACTGTCACTGCTATCCAACCCGTCCTCTGTGATGTTCAGACAGGGTGAGGCATCCTAATGAGGACGATATTCCCACAGAATTCCATATGAGCGACTGAAGCAAACGCAGAGCCGAGTTTTCCGCTCCTGGGTAAGTGGTGTAATTTGCACAGGAGCCCCTCAGCTGCAGGTGGGCTCCACGCTCCAGACAATTAGATAATTAGTCCTGAGGAACTTGTTAGTGGTGCGGTTTCATCCGAACGTGTTTGTAATTGCGACACACCGACTTGATAATTTCATCTCTGTGCCTCTAGAAGCACTAATGGAACAAATCAGATGCTAAATGTTGAAAAAATATTACCAACGCTACAAACACAAAGTGGGAAAAGAGAAAACCCAATACAGGCAAATGAGCCTCTTGAAACAGGTGCTGTGCTGATATTTAATAGCTAACAATCTATTTTGAACAGAATTGAGGAGAATTGTTTGAGTTCACAGTGAAATCCTACTTCATGTTTACTTTGTGACACCTTTACTCAGGAGAAACATCTCTGATGCATTTAAGCACAAGTTTCCATTTCTTCTCCATTAATCTCATTACTGTCTCAGAGAAATCTCACATATGTCTCCTCACATATGAGTTTCAAATGTGTTCTTAACAACAAGATCTGATCTATGCAAGTTCACAGTTTAAAGATCAAGAATGCTAAAGTTTTCAAATAAACTCAAATATTACTCATCAAAAGATCTACGCTATTCAACCATATAGTCACTTGCATACATTATTATAATTTCTTCTATGATTTACAGGAGAAGCATCATTCTCTTGTGTTCCTGTGGCTCAGACAGTAAAGCGTTGTGTTGGCGGTCCTGGGTTTGATTTAAAGGGAACACACAGATTAAATGTATACCTTGAGTGCCCTGTAAGTCTGGTTTGGATGAAAGCATCAGACAAACACAGTGTAATGCAGAAACATCTAAACTTAAATTAACCTGCTGATGTGCCCGTACCCCGAATTCAGACCCAATTTAGTTTACTGTCACGTTTACTATAAACTCACACCTGAAACCTCCATCAAATCTCCTGAGCTATGACAGAACAACCTCTGAGCAATTCAATTTTCCTCTGAGTGGGAGAGGGACCATGGAGTGGGAAAACTGCCATTTTCCTAATACAGTTTCATCTCTGAGTGTGAGTCACTCTTCTTCGCCTGATGAAATAAACCCGGGTCTATGTGTGATGAGGGAGGAGAGAGGACAATACACACACACACACAAATGCCAAAACACACACACACAGCGTACAAATAAAGAAAGCAGGGGACTGAATAATGTTTCATCTTTCTGTGTTTGAGATTTGCAAGTAAAATTTCTTCCCTGTCAAAACGGAGCAAGAGTCTGAATGCATTACACGCAGAAAGGTTTATCTGTGTGAACACACAGATGTATAGAAGTGTGTGTGTGTGTGTGTGTGTGTGTGTGTGTGTGTGTGTGTGTGACTGACAGCTGGTGAGTTACTGTAGAGCATTGATGACAGGATACTGTTTCATGGTCTTCTGCTCTCTCTCATGCATATGAATGTTTGTGTTGATCTGGAAAAGGAACTTCATTTAAACTGCTGGATTTTACTGGAGACAGAGATGCAGAGTTTATCTGAACCCAGTAACAGACACAAGACTGACTGACATACAAGTAATGTCAAAAGATTTTACAGTGTAAATTATAATCTTCCCAAAGCACAGCCAATACCATTTAATGTAGTCTTGATCTTAATATACCGATTTTACAAATAAATAAATACGATTCCTGCTCTGCTAAGACAATGAAAATGTCACCAAACTCTTTATTTTATATTTCCAGTCCTCATGTAACTTAAATTGCACACGGCCGCCCAACACACACTTCCTGCTCACTGTTTTGAAACCTTCCCTCTATTATTCCTCAGACATGTTCCTTCGTTACTTTTCTTTAAACCTGCCAAACCGTTTATCCATCCCTGTTCCCTCTATTTCTATCATTCCCATCAGTTTCTTTCCTCTTAACGGCAAACATCGCACGTCCCCCGCCGCTCGTCTCCGAGTGTGACCGGCTGTTTCTGAGGTGATGAGTCTGCAATCCAAACTTGTTTGGCCTCCAGTCATTTTGTGAGTGCTGAAACGCAGCTGTCAGCAGCGAGCAGCCTGCAGGGAAACACGCTGAAGATGAACATGCCCGATTAAGATTTTAATTAATCCCAAAATATTATGATTGCCTCTGAGACTGATAAACTAAAGCTGGCTTTCACACAAACACGCAAAGACACCAGAAATATAAGCGACAACAACACCCGCCCCTCTCTCATTTTCACCCCATCCATCATGCATTTCTCTGATGGCGGTGGAGTCTTACCGACAGGTGGAGAGAGAGAGAGAGAGTTTATTCTATTGCTCGCTTTCTCTATCTTTTTTAAGCCTGACACTCGAGATCTGAGATTTATAAGCTTCTTATTCATTCGCTAGGAAAGATAAGTCAATCCAAAGAAAGCATATTTACACACGCAGTGGAGGGAAATGCAATAAATCTGCAGACCTGCGGAAATGCGTCGCTGCTGCTCTGTTAAAAATGCATTAGAGATTCATATATTCACAAAAAAACGCAGCAAAAAAAAAAAAAGAGTAAAAAAATCTCACAGATGGACGTAAATGCTGATTCGCATCTGCCCTGTCTTTTGATAGGGCCTCGTTTAATCCATGCATCGCTTTTATTCTAAATGTAAAGCGCGATACACTCGCACCCTCACGCAAAAATGAAAGAAATACAAAGAAAATGATAACAAAAGCAGCAAGCCGGTTAAAGCAGAGCGCTAAAGGGATTAGTATTGCATGTCAGCTCTTCATTCATGGGTCACCCCCAAGTGCATTGTGGGAGGGCAATTCTCCAGTTGTTAGATGAGACAATGAGACACAATTGAATGATGAGAAGATTTAGGGAAAATGGATTCTGTGGCTATAAATGAGGCCTGGATGCTGGAGGCCAGATGTGCCCTGGGACTTGTAGGCTAACAAAAACCTGAAAAAACCCTTTTCATAGTAAAACGATTAGAAACTAGTCACAGGAAAACCACTAATATTTACTGCTAATACATGGCATGCAGTGACTCTTATACTGTACAGGCTGTAGATTCTAACCCTCACACAAACTGTTTTGAATTTGCAGGTCTTCAAAAAGCATCACACACACACACACACAAAATACCGCAATGAAAACACTCTTGAATTCTGCGTAAAGCCTGACACAATATAGATTAGATTGAGAGTGTTATATATACACAGAGCAAGGCACTTTGCCAACATCTTCCTTTACGTCCTTGGGCGGAATTTAAAGAAATAAACAAATAAACAGCCTCCACAGGACTGACTGCCTCTCGAAATCCTCTGTCAGAAAACACAGTCAGAGACACAGACCATCTCACTGTTATTAGGTACCTCAGGTTTATATCTCACACACAACAAAACTATTAATCACTGACGCACACAGATGGTTTAATACTGAGAATCTCGCAGAAGCAACAGCTTAAAATCATTTTAACTGTAACCCATAAAACGTAACCCACACAAAACCTGTTAAAATTAATAGCTTTAACTTAGATATAGAGCAAACCTGTCTGATTGCTCAGCCCTCTAAATAATGAGGAACACTTGAAATTTACAGTCTGTGATTTTTTCCACAGACTTCAATGTATTTCTGAAAATAGTTTAAAAAATGAGCTCCTCACACGCACGGACAATCACGCACCGCCAAAGACAACAACAACATAAGCTGTACGTCTCTTAAGGACCCTCAGCCATAAAACTAACAGCCTCACAATGAGACACACAAACTCGAGAGAGAACTGTAGAAGTATCATGACATCAGATTTTGACCTGAATCTCACCAAACAAAAAACAAAAGAAGGTTATTGCCAACCGGGTAATCACACAGTTAATCTGACGCAATGCTGTTTCTGAGGTAAACACCTTCTTTTAGTGTCTGCATAATGAAAAATATGCACTATAACTATCTAAATATACACTTTAACTAGACAACTAGTACTGCATGCAAATGGCACTGTGTGCATCACGGTGCAGTTTATAAAACACGAGGAAGAGGAGCATGAGGAAGATGTATAATAGTGCTGACTGCATTTGCTTGAAGGCATAAAAGCATTTGTGGTGATCTCCATAAAACAGACTCGGGCAGATCTGACAGGTTGATTGTTAACAATGGGCAATTTTTTTCCAATCCATTCAGAAACACCTGCACCTCAAACTCTCAAAGGAACCTCACATCCTGCCTGTACGCAAACATACAAAACTAACACACAGGCCTTAAAGGAGTCATATCAGGAGAAATGAGACTGTCTTTAATCTTCTGAGACTGAAAAAAGCTTCACATATGCTTAACAACCTGCAGCTAACATATATCATGTCAACATTATTTATACATCTAAGTCTGTCTATATTATACATTTAAGTCTGTAAATGTGTATAAATGTATACAATTATCAACAGGGATTAGAAAACAACATCAATCATGTGTCTGTGTTCTGAATCACTTTAATCTGACCTGGACTCTCATTCTATCTCCTGGTGTTCACAGTACGTGAACTTCTCAGATGTTCAGGAGTTCCTGAGTCCAGAGACATCAGAAGAGCCTGTTTTTAACAAGCTCTGACTGTGACTTCTTTGAAAAGTCTTGGTCTTTCTCAGCCCTGGATTCGACACCAAAGAGTTTCAAGGCGACGGTGCAACTTGAGGGTGGAACTGGAGACCTTGAAAAGTTTGACAGCGCAGGACTTACAGAGTTGAGACACTTGTGTGAGAGGTGAGCAGAGGTTTACTCATGAAAGTACCGTGGTTCTCTACTTTAACTCCACCTACAATGCAAATATGATAAACTCTGTCTGATACGTTTGCACAGACAGAGTTTTTATAAAAAAACCTTAATTGATTAATAAAATAATCAGCCTTTTCTTTAAACAATACAGTTAAAAAACAAAACATGTCTTTGTTTATTTAGAAGTGCAAATTACCACATTAGCTAAATCATTTAATAGATATTTAGCAGCTTAACAAAACCGTTTTCCTCTCAGAATATCTCAGGCATGTAAACTTGGTCAGCGCTGATGACTCAAACGCTCCAGAGTTTGCAGCCAAAAAAATTCAATATCAAAAAGACAAATTGCGTGGGGAGGAAACAGGGAGATGCAATCGAACTCAGGTTCAGGCCGAGTGTGAAAACGACCTAGGAGACAACAACATTCCCAAACATCAAAGAAGCTTCCTTCCAGAAATACATACGGCATTGTTAAGCAACCGCTGTTAACCTCCAGCCAAAACAGAGACGGAGTACCGGCCTCATCAAAACCTGAACCTGCCAATCAAATCTTCCCAAGTGTATCCGCACATCCTTAAGCATCATTCCTGTTCAGTTCCTCCACCATCTCGTACCAGAACACACCGCGGCCCAGCTGCCCTCCCTCACGCCTCGTCCTGCCGGCCCCTCGTTCTCTGCTGCAGGCTGCTAATGAGAAAGACTGACAGGAAAAGCCCAGACGCCTCCGAGACGTTCAGCAATCAGCCTTTATAAGGGGCAGGATCCGCTGAGGGCTCCGCTGTCGGCCCACGATCAGCTCTGCCCGAGAAGCACCTGCACTGTCAGATCGATACGGCGCGGTTGGATTCAGACGTATGGGGTTAACGGAGAGAGCCAGAGGAGAAGAGCCATGAAAGAGTGGGAGAGCGTTCGGAAAAAGGAGAGGTACAAAAATAACACGCGGGGAGGCGTGAGGAGCAAAGGGAGACAGCGGAAGTACGGAAAAGGATGCAGAGTGAAAGAAAAAGGAGGTAAAAGAGTGAGATTATGAAGGAATATAGGAAAAAATCTATAAAAATAGAAAAACAGAAAATATGGCAACGGCTATGAGAGAATAAATAGAAGAAATAAAATAACTACAGGGCAGAAATGAGGGCAACATTAAAATTAACCATGTTAACATCACTAGCCGCATCACAAAAACATAAAGAACTGACATTTATTTTAAGCAACATTTCACGGGCAGAAAATATATATTTATATAACTGACATTTACACACAAAAACAACTTATAAAAAACAGCTACTAATTTCATTTTGTTTGTTGCTTTTCAATAATAGCTGGAAATCTTAAAGCTACAGTAGAACACGGTTATATATTCCTAAACTCCATTAAAACATTCGCTGTCACTGGAAAATTACGCCACACAGTGGAAACGTTTATTTTATCCGATGTTTCAGACACTATCCCCCATCATTCTTGAGATTTTGACACAAAACTGACCTGGCAGTGCAACTGACATTTTTCGTCCGCTAGAATGAAACTCACTCACACTCACTGGCCCCAAACCATCTGGCCAGCCTTATTGTTTAGCTTCTGACTATAAAAGCAAGGAGCGTTATTGGATGTCCGGTTCAGTGAGCAGTGAGGTGCGTGTGGGCTTCAGCCTGTAGACTGTGCTACATACTCTATACCCTTCACTCCCACTCTAAGACAAGCAGAGACCACCCACACCTTAACACCTCTGACCACAGAACAGCAGCCCTGACACACACACACTTCCCCAGCCGGCCGCTGAGGGCCAGCCTGATGGATGAGGTGTTGATGGGAAGACGAAGTTCTTCTTTAGAGGTCTGAGGAAAGAAATAAAATGTGTGACGAGAGAGAGGAAGAGAAAGACGAGAGAGAGAGAGTGGCAGCAGGAAGGTGGAAAAAAAAAACAATTCTCACCTCAGCGCCCCTGAAGACCGCAGACCTAGCGGCTATATGCTATTATGAGGGGTACGAGAACCCCAGTGATTTAATCTCACATTCAATATGTTCCCTGAGAGAACCTGCTCTACACTCATCATCCAAACCAATTAAACCACTTCCTGCTTTGGAAAAACGCTTCTGCAATGCACAAATGTAAATGTTTGGTGACAGAAAAAATATTAAATGTTTTTAGGATGTTTATAAGATGTTTCAACACAACGACCATTAAATTAGAATGCAATGCTTTCTAGGTAAATTCTGGATGAATTCTTGCAGTTTTACAGAGCAATTTAGCAGAGAAAAAAACCTGAGAGGGAAGATCATAAAATTATCATATAAATTGTGTTTTGCCAAGTTTTTTTGGTACTGATTAGAAGAATCTGCACAGCAAATATTTAACTGCTTTCCTCAAGACAGAATTACTGAAATTACACAAATTATCCTGTTTTAACGTTTACACATCTTTGGTTCTTAATATTATGTGTTCTCTCCCCGAGCATCAATGAATGTTTGCAGCCCTTTGTGATATTTGTGAATTAGTTGTTGTACTGTGTGGCAAAGCTGCGTCTCCACTTTATATAATCGCTGTGGGGAAAATCTCACCGGATGCAAAGAAAACGAATAACTCACAGTAACTAGAGGCCTGTTGTCAAAAACCGATGGAAGTTTCACCATCTAGAACAACCAGGGACACACAACTTACACAAAAAACAGCAACCGCTTATTAACGCTTGAGGAGAGAACACACGATATTAAGAAGCAAAGGGTATGTAAACGTATAAATGAGATAATTTGTGTAAATGAAGTTATCGTTTGTTTTCAGATGAACATCTTTATATGAACGTCTGACAGCTTCCTTAAGGCGCTACAATGCAATAAAAGCGAATAAAAAAATTATGATCTTACTTATTCTTCAATATATAAACATTTTACAAACTCTGCAAGAGTGTAAACTTCTCCGCTGAAGCGCTGATGTAATTACTGCGTTGCATAACTCTTGCTTTTGTCGCCCTGCATACAATAAAATCTACATCAACTTTTCTTTTTAACTCTTCTTCCAAAATCTAACTGAGACAAGAAAAAAAAGAACCTGCGTATGATCAGAATCTGAGTTTAACCTCTGTTAGGAAATCCATTCTTTTAAATGCTCTGTTGTTGCATGCGCTCTGATCCATCTGTGCAGGCGACTGGACCGCAGTTACGGTGATGACTGGCTCTCCATTGTGGCCGCAGCACTTCATAATGTGACCAATCAATAGTCCTGCATTCACACTGCAGCCAAAACTGCCTTTTGTTTGCGAGGAGGCCTGCAGAGCAATTCAAAGCTCATCTCTGCCCTGAGAGAAACTGGAATGAGTGACTGAACTGAACTGGTCACTGCAAACTCATGCAGCTATTTACCTACTAGTTTTGTACATTTCAAATATATTCAGACATTAACATCATTCAGTGGTACACGTAACACTAAGCTTCTTATGTTAGCATTAATTAAGGCAATAGCTAATGAGAAATAACAATTGCGTCATCAGGTTATTTATACATATAGTAAAGCATCATTTAAATTTCAAGTTTGAATTAACAACTGCAACAACTTATGATGCTTGTAAAGAACTTTACAAAACCGTTGGCCAATGTTCTGAGAACGTTTGCTGTTTTAGCCAATGCATTGTTCATTGTAAGCTCTCAAATCCCATGTGCGTTAACTAATTAAACCTTGTTGTAAATCGAGTATAAAGCACATATGTTGTCCTACAGACATTTTTCTGTTTCTCTGCTTCAAAATGAAGCAAAAAAGAAGTCACAGTTACACACTTTAATCTATTACATTTTCTCCTGTTTAACAGGTGCAACAAAACGACATCAACATTTGCTCTCCAAGTGCTCTCCAGAACCTGTTTAAGCAGCACCTGAGGCGACACAACAGACAGCATCATTTACAGCTGCAGCAGCTACGATGAGTCATTCATGACCACCAATTCATCCCAACTGGAAAACTCCCTCCCATTCATCAGCCTAATGGACCGAACTGCATGCAGGCTGCATGCGCAACCGTCGCAATAACTCTTAATAATGACGAAAATGGGATTTTGAAATGCTGTTTTTCTGCAAACACCATCCTAATCTGAAAGTCAGCTTCAGAAGTCAGCTCAGATCAAAGAGCACTCCTGCAGCCTGCGGTGCTGCGACAAGCATGCTTTGCGACGTCAGCATGCGCTGCCACGGCTGATTACTCAAAATCATTTATACTTTTCTCCATTAACCTTTCATCTCAGCATTTACCACTAAGCCATTTCTCCTAATTGTATAGTTCGGTGTAATTGTATATACTATAACATTGCAAAACAACCACTTACTTCAAAATAAACCAAAAATGACAGCAGAGCCTCTTCGCATTAAATGCGACGTCCAGTTATTATACCAACAATTGGATGGGAGTTATTTATATTTATACATTTTGGTAGATGCTTTTATCAAAACTACTTAAATACATCCAACTACATAAGGCATGCATTGTATCAGTTCAAACATGTGACCTTAGTGTTGCGAGCGCAATAAAGTACCTGTTGAGTTACAGGAATGTTATTTCTTCTCTTTTAAACAGGGAATAAGCAGGTAAGTCCACTTAACCCCTCTGACAAATTGACTACATGCAGGGGCATTTTGGAGGGCTACGTCACCTCTGTTCTTACCTTTAAAGCCTCCATCTGTCATTGGGGGCATTATTTAAAAGCTTAAGTCTTCTATCGACTGGGGGAGGATGAGAAAATTATTCTGGAGTGAGGCAATCCGCAAACACGGAGACACAGGGAAAAGTAAGGAATAACAATCACTTACAGGCCTCACGTAAAGCGGAACAAACTGAAGAGCAGAGATGCAGCGTGTCTCTCAGGGCAACTGCATGAATGTCTGCTGCATGTTTGCCACAGTTTCCATGAGCGTCACTGACTTCAGCACAAAACGCATTTAAAGGCTGTATTATGGAAAACTGAGTTTAAAAGAGATGTGATGAGAAATATATATATAAGAGATATATTGTTCCTGTAGCTTAAATAGCAAACCGTTCTGCTAGCAACACCAGGGTCACAGGTTCGATTTCCAGGGAATACTGTTAAAACTGATACAATAAGTTGAGCCCATACGTGACAAGATAAGAACTTTCAAAGTCACCTTTTAAATGTTTATGTTACTTAATGGAAACATTAAGAAATGTTTTTACAACCTAAAAATGTTACCTAGTTACTGAATGCTGAATGAAGATTGTAACCCATCAACACTGTTATTATAGGTTAAAGTCAGATTCATTTTTTGTTTTACACATTAAAATTAAAGTTAAGAAAGTCGTAAACCATAGTAACTTTAACAAACCTGTTTAAACGCAAAAATAAAAATCATTTACAGCAGCTTTTTGGTGCAAACAGCCCTAAACAACATCATAGACAGAAATGCCCCCTATATAGTGGCTCTATAGAAATGGGGACAAAAGCAACATAATCCTCTATTTAAAGCAAAGGGGGGGATGGCCTAAAACAACGACGCATCTAGCGTTCCTCCAGAGATCTCCTCAGCAAGACAAATGATCGCTCTCCTCATTGAAGTAAAAACTCTTAAGTGTTCAATATTGCCCAGGGGGATTTACACTCTGAGTTCAGACACAAAAGCAGCAACACCCTCCTGTTATTTAAGCTCAGACATGATCCAGAGGTTTGTTCACTGTTGTCCCAAATAACTGTTTAATTAGAGGCGTCTGCTAGGACCTGCGCTGCTATTGTCATTGCTCAACTTCTACAAAAATTCCTAACCTTAAGTATTAAACTTCGGTATGTGGCTCCTTGTACACTGTTTGTGTGTCTCCTTGAAAAGAGGCAACCTAGCAACCACCCAAAAACCCTAGCAACCACAAAGCAACACCTCAACACTAAATAGTCTAAATAAACTACTTACACAGCTTCACATTTTACCATGTTTCTCAGAATTTTACTTCATAGCCTGTAAAAATTCATACAGACCAAATAATTCACACAAAATGCTACACAGTGCTCAACCGGTACAGCTTCACATTAGCAGCGCAAAGGTTGCTGGGTTCGCATCTACCAGGTGCATAAATCTAAACGCTACATATTTTAGACTCGGCTAATGATGAATAAAGAAAACATGATTCCTGCTTGCACAGCTCCAGTTGAACATGTCCGTGTGTTTGTTTAAAGATTTTGTCATTGTTGACTTGGGAGTGTTTTTGTGTTGTAGAATCTCACCTGTCATGGAGCCAAAGGAGGTGTGAGGAGCGGCACACAGGCAGCGACATGAAAAGAGAAAAAGAGAGATATCAATTAACACGAGAGAAGAGAGAGCTGCATTGTGAATGATAACATGAGATTGTGTTCGGCCTCTTTTCTCTGAGGCTGACTGTGACCCCGCGGGCCACAATAGTCACATTTCCACATCATAAACTTTAGCTGTGAGGTGATGGAGCACTAAAACTGGTAACAGGATATTGCTTTGAGGAAGACCACGTGCTCACCTGTCACCTGAGGGAAGAGTCTGAGGAGAAGACAGGATGGATGACCACTGTTTGGGTCAGCAAGATGGATGGATGAAAGGACAGATAGATATTTTCTCTCTATATATAAATACACATATGTAGACATATATATACACACACATACATATTTAAATAAGCACACACACACACACACACACAGACACATATTTATATTTATATATTTATATTTATATAAGCACGCACACACACACACAGACACATATTTATATTTATATATTTATATTTATATAAGCACGCACACACACACACAGACACATATTTATATTTATATATTTATATTTATATAAGCACACACACACACACACACACACATTTATATAAGCAAGCTAGATTTAACTTGAGTCTCCCACAGTACATGCTAAGGCTCAATGTATCCAGAGTTTGTGCACCCAATAATCAATTCTACTGACTAACCAGATGTTACAAACAACAACAATACCAGTGATGCATCTGGGCTTGGGAGAGTTAAACTACTTGTCACTAAAAAATGGTGTTGTTGTGTCTGGACACAGTAACAATCAATTTAAAGAACATGGGCAACAGCTGAAACTGGAATGTAAAGTGTGTAGATTTCTCAAGCTGTCTATTGACTTTATGATTAAACGCGAGTATCCAGCCACTACAGACGGATGGGTTACAACTGCAGGTGCTGCTACAGGCAGGAATGTGGAGCCAGTGCAGACAGATTTGAGAAGCAGGGCAATGCCAATCTCTGCTTCTTTTCTGGAATGTTCCGGGACCTGTTGTCTCATGTCGGACCCTGTGGGAGCGCTACTTTAATGTGCCTGACAAAAGGGGCCTATAAAACAGAAGAAAAGGATACAAGAGAAAGAAGAAAGCGAGAAAGAAAGAGAGGAACAGGACACGTTACAGTGGGCCAAACAAGTCAGTCTATGTATACATATGGGATATATATATATATATATAGCCATAAATATATACCTTCTCTTTCTCTTGCCCCCCCTTCTCTCATATATATATATATATATATATACATATATGAGAGTATAAATATAATAATTTGTATATATGTACCCTACATATATACATATGCTTGGTTGTGCATGCTGTCACTCAGACTGCAAAACACCCTTCAAACATACATTTTTATCCCCACTGAGAAACCATTCAGTGAAATTACTGACAGAATAGAAAATACAGAATGCTAAAAGAAGAAACATGAGAAACATACAAGCGGTGACCAAAACACATTTTAAAACTATTTAAAACAACTGAGTGTTCATATTCTAAAGAATGAAAAATGCAGATGTCTAGGTAAGTGTGTGTAGTGATGTTCACACCGTAAAATTCATCCATTTTTAATTCTTCCATTATTATTTTATGTTAATCTATGGGGAAACATATTTCTCTTTTATACGCCCTCAAAGCTGAAACATACACAAATCTTTTTAAGTGCCATTATAAAATCACACACTACAGTGCTGTGGTAAAGTGATAAATGACATAACAGCTGTGGTGCTCATGTAGGTGAGGCAGGTTCGAGTCAAACCTGCGATGTACCCATTTCTTACTCGTTTTTCCAATTGCCACTCTTCACTGTATCCAACAACAAACCAAAAGCCCAAATATTACATACAGGAGTAACACACAACACACAAGAAAACTATCAACGCAAACTTAAACGCATAAATCATTCTCAACATCCAATGAACAGCTTCGGTTCCTCACAAAGCTACTAAACTTCCACAGCCAATGTATGGTGTCGTGGGCAAGCGCCATATTCCTACACATTATCTATGACTGAGCGATCACATCTCATAGATAATAGATCTCCTGCCAGCAGACATCAGTTCCATCCACCGGGCCGAGGTCATGAGATGAACGGAGTGTAAAGGAGAAGACGAGAGATAGATGGATGAATGGATAAACGAGAGTATCTTGGAAGCCCGTGCGGGTCTTGACGTAGTTAACAGGCCCTTAATGAGGCTAATACAAAGACAGATGGTGATGTTACAGAGAGCAAGAGTGCAGATTTGGAACCTCCCGGCACGGATTAACACTTGGCTTTGATGCGGAGAGCCTGGGACATTTGCAACACAAATCCACAGTTCCTCTCTTTAAGACCTCCAAGCCTCCCCACGTGACACTTTCAGGTTGCCTTTTCTCTCCCGCTCTCCACCACCAACGTAAGTGGTCATCAGAACACAAAATGCTCTGCAGAACACTGGGAGAAAGGAAATTACACGGCGTACCGCCAGGCTTAGCGCTGTTAAGAGAAGATGCAATTTCTTAGCTCTTTATGTGGGTTCTACATGGATTAGTGTGGAGGCTCGCGTCTGAGTCACGGTACCTCAGTCAGAAACGCTCGCAAATGACCTAAAACTGGTCGATGAAGCGAACGACTCGGCTTTGAGGAACTCCCGCGTGGAAACGCTTTCAAAGATGAGAGGAGAAATATGTTTCACTTTACTAGAAAAACATTCTGTCACAAACACTTGCTTTTGTAATCCATACATGCAAGGTGCACAAATGAAGCAGAAATCCCACGGGAAAACAGTGGTGGGCTGCCTCACCGCTCTCAGTTAAACTGAAGGAAAAGAGCCACAATTTTGTAGTATTACATTTCATTAGGATCATCATTTCTGAACTCTTCCTCATCTCCAAATGTAAAGGTGAGCATGTTACACAACAATATATGCATGGAAAGAAGTAAGAAATTATATTAAGCCTTAAAATGTGAATCCTATTTATACCACGACCACAAATTTGCATATTTGATGATTATATATCAGATATAATATTTAACCTGTAAAATATTTGTACAATTTTTTGTTGCGCTTTTAATTTATGGCTATAAAGTCCTACAGTAACAAAAATACAGTATTACAATAATGAGAATATTAACTCTATTTCAATAAACCTATAATATTAAGGTAATGGAAATTTTGAGGTACTTTTAATCTTTTTTTAATAAAGAAAATAATGTCTATGAAAAAATTGTAACGTTTCTAAAATGAAAAGGCTTCATAAAAACGTTCTGTATAGATTTCAGGAACAAACTGCTTATAAATTATAACTATAAATTACATCATAACATATATAATTATTTATAATATATATACATCAAACTTTAACATAAATATATAAATAAAACAACTCAATGATTGACTCTAGCTCCATCATTAAACGGATGTGGGTCTCACACAGCCCCTCACATGGGCCCCACAGAAACAGCCTTTGCTCTCACCCTCTGAGACGCTCCTGTCTCTGCATGTCTGTGTGAACGACGGCCTCCCTCTGACACCGTCTGATGGACCTGAGAGGTGATCCTCTGCACCCGTCCAATAAAGTGTCACTTACAGGACGCAGGCGTTGCTGCAGTACCTGCAGGCGGCCAGAGCACAGCCCCTCACTGCAGTAATTACAGCTTCCTAATGGGACGTGGTCGCAGCCCAAGATGGCCGCCGCCAAATTCATCTCAGCTACCCAGAAAACAGGCAACGTTCTCAGAATGTTGATCTAAAGTTTTTCTCATAATGTTATCTCAGATGCTTTTACAATAACATTAGCGGAACATTTTTAACGTTATGTGTCACATATGATGTCAAAAATTAAAGAAGTTAAAAGAATGTTTGAATAACGTTACTATAAACATGCAAAAATGTTAATATAACAGCTAAAAAAATGGATGTTTTAAACATTCCTAGAACATTTACAATAACATTTGTTAACGTTTTGGTTACTAATGGAAGCGTTAGGGAAACGGTCTTACAACCTAAATGTATTACCTGTGATGTAACAGTAAAGCCCAGTTTCCTTTCCAGACTGACAGACATTAAGGAACAGCTGAACAGAACGAATCAACGGATCTCAGTGTAACAGGATTTCCTGTAGACTTTGAGCAAAACAGGATATTATGGAAGAGTTAATAACAACATGGCTCCAATTTTCTCTGCAAATCAAAAAATGACAGGATTTTTCAGGGACAAACTGCTTAACAGAAACAGTAGGAAAAAAAATAACAAATGGGTTCTGTTAACTCTGAAACACTGTTCTAGCTCTCAGATTTTACTCTGGAGACAAACATCTCAAAGATCTCACGTGTGTCTCCTCTAAACCTGCAAACAGAACATAAATCTTACCATGACAGACAAACATTTCTCACTAAATTCTAAACTAGACCAAACTATGGTTCATACTGTCAAAACATCAAAGACACGCTTTATGTGTGCGTGACATTATAGATGTTCTATGTTATGTCTCTACGAATCTCCATTAGGTCTTCCAGCCAGCTTACAATTTAAGGTCATAAAAACATTTCTCTAATGTCTCAATAAAGTAATAAAAATAAAAAAAGTTCTAGGAATGTTCAAAACATCTATTTTTCAAACGTTGTATTAACATTATTGCTTGATTTTAAGAACGTTATTTAAATTTTGCATGATCTACTTATGAATAACGTTTTTGATTTTTATATATATATAAATGTTTCATTAATGTTTTTGCAGGAACCTTTTGATAACTTTGTTAGCTAAGCAACGGTTGTGCAACCAATGAACAATAAACGTTTCTGTGAACACTTCATATGCAGACGATCGCTTCACAAACTAATTTAGGTGGAATGAGATCATCTATGAGAACGTCTAACGCAAACGACACCTTCTAACTGCACTAAACCACCAAACAAACATTAGATTACATTCAAATAAAAAACAAAACGCCCATTCAGGACAAACAAACGAAACCTACAGCAGAGCCTTTGTCAGCGTCTACCCACCTATCTGGGCCAAAAACGCCTGAGGCCGCCTTACACCCTCACTGCGGTCCCGTTGGGTCTGATAAACTGAGTGGAGGGGAGGCAGGGTGTTCATGTTACATGTTCTCATCACAGCTCCATGCCCAATTAATCCTGAATCGGTGAGGTGGAGATCCTGGCAAACATGTCTCTGTTGCATGGCAGGGGCTTTTGGGCTAATGAACAGGGCTGAAAGGAGCTGAGAGCCCTCCCTCATCCTGGGAACGGTTCAGACGGAGGGGTGTGGGGTTGCCCCCTTGTCACAGGCCTCTCTTTTCCAGTGAACTAGATTTAGCATCAATTAATGAGGCACAGGGCCAGCACAATGTTATGGTAACGTTTGACAATCATTACATCAGGATTACAGCTCGAGGGATTACATCAACATCGCAGCGGCGAGAAATCTCACCGAAGGCATAAACGATAGACTCGGCCCCACCAAAACATGAGCTGGAATTGCATAAACATCTGCGTTTCGTAATGGAGTTATTAACTAAATCTTTAGCAAATCTGCAAAATCCATTTATTTACTTGTTAGAGAGACGCGACTGCAACGTGCGACAAAATAAACCACTTTACAAAAATCCACTTGTCAAATCAAATTTATATTGTATTTCTGGGGCAAAGACTCTTTCCAAAAGTCTGTCACACAACGTTTTATTCCCCTCTGCCTGGTCTTATTTCAGGTTAGCATTTGCTTCTACACAACAGCATCGTTTGGCAGTCAGTTGAGTGTCTGGGAGCTTTTCTGATGTGTGTGTGTGTGTGTGTGTGTGTGTGTGTGTGTGTGTGTTTACTTAACCATGTATTGGGGACAAATTTATACCCCAAGGTCTGCAAAACCTGCTAAAATCATTTGTCCTCATTTGTAAAACCACTATAAAAAAATACTATTTAAATACAAATATTTATACATTTACATTGTATATATATTTATATACAATATACATATATTTGTATATGTATTTAAATATACATTTATTTCCTTGTAGAAAGATCTAAAGGTACAGTGTGAGTTTGGGTTATATTATTTATAACTAGCTGAGTTTAAAACAATAAAATAATTTTAACAAATTATAAA
>JBAJNP010003087.1:0-24227 GCA_036877545.1 Yasuhikotakia modesta | reverse complement strand
GTGTGTGTGTGTGTGTGTGTGTGTGTGTGTGTGTGCGGTAGCAACCTTCACAATTGTGATCATAACTCACAAATCCCAGCAGGGTTGCGACCAAAATCAATGCAACGTAAAAATGCAGAAGAAACCTGCGTCTGCTCTCCACAGCAGCCTGACGCTCTTACGTGTGACCAAATATTAGTGTGAAATATTCCTGCTGCACAGAGAGCTTATTATGAGAGCAAACGTGTTCCTATGCAGCTGTGGATGAAAGAGGCCCATTGTGGTGAGGCACATTAATCCGAGACCACACTGCCAACAACAGGACAGACCCCCGGGGCCTCCAACACCTCGGTTCCGCCGGCCCCTCTCTGCCAGGCCTCAGAGGGACGCATACCTGCTTTGTTTGTACCCACCATCTGCAATGACCTATTTTCCTGACTACTGTCTGCGGCCCCAGGCGGCGTTTTTACGTCAAAACCAGCATTCGGTATGAGAGCAACTGTTAGAAAGTCACACAGAGGCAAATAATGAGATCCTGACTCTGGGGAAGTTACAGGTAATGAGTTTTCGGGGAAAAGACAGACTTTCATTCAATTATCAGAAATCAAACTGAATGGACACACGACTCCAGCAGATGTCCTGTCAACATCTCTTTCTCTCACGCTAAGACCTGTCAATTTCACAACACAATTCAGCCTCTGCGTGTGAGATTGAGGTTTTGTAAGTCAGGACGTGACCGCGCTGAGTCTGGTCAAACTTCATCCTGCAGTCGATCACCACGGGTCTGATCGCTGCGCTAGAGGACAAAGCGTGTGCCCTCACTTTCTTCCCTTCCCAAATCTTTCTCTTAAGCTATTCAAGTGTTTCATTCCTGACTGAAGACGAGACCCTCACTGTGAGAATCCACAGCCCACAGTATCCATACATGACCATAGCAAATCCAAATTCTTTAGCATGTATACCAAACTGAACTTTTGTTATTCAATGGAAACATTAGGAAAACATATTTACAGCCTAAAATTTGTTGGCTGGGCTGGCACTACCTAGTGCTCATACTGTGACAGTATCAGCCATACACTGTTTCAAAAGCCACGCTAGTTCAAATCCAAAACTGATGGCTAACATTTTCTCCTGAACGCTTTCTGCTCTCAGCAAACAAACCAAAACCAGGTAACCACTCTTGTTATGTGAGGACTGCGACACATGCTTTTAAGGTATTATTTTGTATTGTTTCTGTCTTTTCAAGATAAATTGTTTCATCTAAAGGGATTAGCTCATAATGTCAATGACAAATCCTCAGGCTAACGTTGTCGATGTGAGATACACGCAGTCAGCGAAACGGCGGCCATTTCAGCCAGACCTGGTTGGCCTTTCCACCTTAATTTTCCTCTACAGATCAATAAAGTCTGTCCCAGGGTTATACGCACACACACACACACACACACACACACACACATATACACACACACACACACACATATACACACACACACACATATACATACACACACAGTCAGCAGTATGATTATCAAAATAATTCCTGGCTGCTTCATTTACACTACAACAAATAAAACACTAAAATGCAAGAAACTTTTTTGTTCTAAACAAACTTTGAAATGAGCTTTGAACTTTTTTCCCTGTTTTATTTTAAAGCATAATTCCCAGTTTTATTTCTCTAAAACTTCTAAAACTTCATATCATCATCTGTCACTTTGCTTCTATATCATGTTTTATCTACATTTACCCTCATTCACTCTGCTAGATGGTTTTAACACATTTTTACTGGGAAACCTGACAGAAAAAAGTAAAAAAGATAAAAAACTTTTTTGCAGCGTTAAATAAAGTTTAAAGAAAACTGTGACAAGAAAGACCAAAAAGCCGCAGTGCAGCTCCTAATGGAGGAGATTTGAGAGGGAAGGAGCGGCTGGCTGTCGGTTCCAGCGCACATATGGACCTGCAGCAGTACAGCAGCGAGAGCCGCTAATCAAGAGATTAAGGTCAGAGTGAGGAAAGGTTGCGCTGCTGAGAACTGAAGCCTGGACCCCAGGAGACACAGGTAAGAATGAACTGGATCTAAAAACAGGACAAACTGCGGGAAACATTTAAGACGACGAGCGCTGCAGACCTTCTAACAGTGATGCATTAAAGCAATAACACGCCGCGCAACAGCGAACCTATAATCAAAATAACACACACCCTCATTTACTGCTGCTTACAGAAAACGCTCATTATATCCACAGTTTTATTCTGCGGGTTTCCTGCGAATGTGTTGTTATGGAGATGCGCCTCATTCTGTTTCACGTTAGTGTTGCGGTTGCTTAAAAATAAACGTCACACAACCAGATTTCAGCCAATCGGATTGCAGGATTTGTAAAAAAACATTATATAATCATGAACGTGCAGCGTGTGAAGAGCAGTTAATGTTGCTAAATGTATTAAAGAAACATCAGTAACAGACGCTGCCATTAAATGATGATGGAAATGATGTTGGCAAGAACCTAAAAGAGAAAACTAAAGTTTAATTGTATAACAGGCGTGAATCAAGGCTGTCAATCATTCTGGCCAGAGACGGTATGAACACAGGAAGAACAGCAGAGCTTCTGCATTGTCGAATGACAATCTCACTGATCTGACTGACTCTGACAGACAGATTCTCCTCTACCCAAACGTAAACCAGCTTAGGAGGCCATTTTCTATTTTCTCCCTAAGCTTCATGACCTCCCACCCTCCAGCCTGCCAGGAAACATCAAGACACCCTCCCACACTCACAGAACAGACGCTTTTCTCCGCCGCCCCCGATTAGATGCCGAGGAATTTCAGCATAAATGCAGCTGTCAGCTT
The DNA here is from genome assembly GCA_036877545.1 of Yasuhikotakia modesta. Lineage (NCBI taxonomy): Eukaryota > Metazoa > Chordata > Actinopteri > Cypriniformes > Botiidae > Yasuhikotakia > Yasuhikotakia modesta. The sequence continues at coordinate 21,407 of JBAJNP010003087.1, read as the reverse complement.
GGCTCTGCTTCCTGCCACACCGGCCATCTTTCGGATAAAAGGAGAGGCAGAGAGGGGGGAAAAAATGCAGATCCGAGCCAGGCTCAGATGGTGGGGTGCGGATCCCCCCGAGGGCCTCTGGCCTGGTCTGCTTTAGCCTTTAAAAGCACTGACCTGATCCCTCGCTTCACTCGTCTGATGGGAGGAATGCAGCTGCTGTCCGTCAGACAGGTGGAGAGAGGGATGAGGAAACACACACATCTTCAGACCTGGTCAGTGAGTGATTACAGGTAAACTGTACGGCACGTAAAATTTGCCTCTTGCATTAGTTGCATCTCATTTTTAAATGAAGTTTTGTGTCTCAGTGTGCTGCATTAATGAAAACATTTTAGTATGTACACACACACACACACATACATGTACATATAATATATGTATGTATATAAATATAATGATATGTATATACAGTATATACATATAAACATATATATACACACACACACATATATACACACACACACACATATATTTACACACATATATACATATTTATATAAATATAATATATATTATATTTATATACACACACACACACACATATATATATATATATACATACACGTACACATACGTACAGTACATACATACATACATAAATACCCAGACATACCAATCCACATATATATATGTACAATACATATAAATGTACGTATGTGATCAAACTAATGATGAACTAAATGAACACTGGTGAGATGAGATGAGTGCAGAAGGTGCTACTGAACATCTGCAACATCTGCCTCAGTTTATCTGCTCAACATCCCTCACACTCCAGAGACTCGCCTCCTCAAAGCCTCAGCAGCCCCTAAACCCTTTCATTCCCTTTTGAAGGATGGTGGCTGTCAGGGGTCTTTGAGATGAAGGGGGTCCTGACACTCAGATTTCATCCAGCAGAGTTAATGAAGGTTTGGAGAGAGGGATGCTCTCGTTTCAACACTTTCTTTTATAAAATCATTATGAGACATTATTCCAAAGCTAGAAAAATAAATCCAGCCGTTGGTTCTACGCGCACATTCTCTGTTTCCAGGTGAGGCAGCCGTGGGTTAATACGGAGACATTAATATCAAAGGATATGTGTGTCTTTCCCAGACAATTAGTCACATTAACTCCAAGACAAAGACACATAATTGGTGCGATTAAAGCCTGAGATTGGGGCAGTTCAGCTGACGGTTCATCAATTAATGCTGTTAATCTTTGCAAACAAGGAGCACACGCAGCCCTCCAGCTACAAGGGAACGTTCTCAGAATGTTGGCTAATGTTGGTTTGTATAAGGTATACAAACGCTTCTGCACTAACAGTAGTAGAACATTGTACATATATCTAACACATTATTCTTTTATATAAACATTACCAATAATGTTTATATAACATCCCAAAAACTGGGTGTTCTGAACATTGCTAGAACATCTAAATATTTTTTCCTCTACTGCATTTGTGACTTATTGCAAAAGTTAAGGGAGATTTTAAATCTTCCCTTTAAAAAATGTCCATTAATCTGCACTAGATTAAATTTAGCATCAACTAAATTAATACATGTAAAAAACAAATCATACATTTCTTGTTAAATTGTCATTTATGCAAATTTTAATTGCTACTAATGGAGCAGATTTGGCCACTTTAAGGTCACGCCTGAAAACTTCTGTGCAAACAAGATAACAGAAACATTTCAAAGCGAGTCCCTGCTTTCTGTTTCCAGCTTAAAGACAAGATTCTCACATCTTATCCTACAGTAATGTCCCACGCGCACATTCCCAGAATGAACAAACACTGAGATAATGCTGGAGCCTAGTACAAAGACAGAGACAGCAAACAAACCCAGATATTACTTGCATGTCAGTATCCAGGCCAAGCTGGTAATGTCTTTATTCAAATTCTGAGTGGAGCGCTCCAAAAGCGATTACGATCGCCTTTTCCTGTCCATAACCCTGCAGCCTAAGCGAGCCCAGATCTGACAGCACCAACAGAGGGGTAGAAGCTCTCATCAGCGTCTAATGACACAGGACAGGAAGATAAATGCTGAAACACACAGTGAGTTGTGTGGGGACAAAGAAAAGCCAAAACAAATATAAATACATATTGCTCATAAAACACAAAGGGGAGGAAGAAATGTCTGTTCTCAGAAACAATAATAAATACCTGGCCCTGGGCCCTCAGAGAGCATGTTTAGTCACTGAGGCTTTGGGAGAAGCAAAACTTTGAGGCGGAGATGGTGCAGGGCCAAAGAAACATTAAAAGACAAGAACAACTCCACCAAAAACATGTTTTTTATTTACTTTGCGGTGTTGGAGGTCCTGTGATGAGAAACAGAGAGTCAATTGAGTGGGAATAAAAGATAGTGAAGAAAGTGTCTGTGAGGATATTTGAGGATATGTGGCCTGGTGTCTACCTCATCCTACATTTACAAGGTGGATGTGATATAATGGTCCGCTCGCTATTGATTTTCTCTCCCCTGGTGAACGTTCTGAGAATTCGACTTGCGGATTGATTCTAAGACTTTGAAAAAACGTCTATAACTGATATAAGCTACATCGTGTTGATGCGGCCGACTGAGGAAACGAGAGGAGCTGTTATCATCCAAAGAACTGAGTTTCTTTCCCCTTACAATAGACACTCCGGCGCTTTATTGTACGCCCCTGTCACACGAGAACCCTGAGCGAGGCAAATATTAACATGCAAATCAACCCGCACGTTCTAAAGTGGGAGCCAGCCAAGCATTTACTGTTAAAAATCCTCCATATTGTTCGCTCTCATGCTAAATTTGCGAGCCCATGTAAACATCTATTTTAGTCAAGCTTGAAAGGATGAGAGAGCGCATGAACTGTTAATATTCTCGGCCTTATTTATATTCACAGTGGGACAATGCTTGAGGGAGAAATACAGGACAAAGAGGAAGAAGAAGAAAAAATGGAGAGTGTGTGTGTGGGGGGGGGGTAAACACAAAAGGAGTTTGAGGAATGAGTAGAATTTGTTCGCCATGACTTGAGGCGGAGTGTGTGGAGCTGTGTGTCTTCAGAGAGCAGCGTTAGGAGAGAGATGACCAGGGGTGAAAAACTAGGAGTCGATACGCTTCCCTCTAAACCCCTCTGGTCTTTTCTGACATCTTTGTTTGGCTGCAAATATTTTGATTATGTCATAAGTGCACAGGACACGAGGAACTGGAGACATTCTCTGCGTCCACACCATCTCCAGGGTCTCACTGTTCACCATGAAAAATACAGCCTAATCAAAGTTTCATGCTGAGCCGTGGATGTGGAGAGTTTCTGTGCTCATCTTGGGAACAGTGGCTAAAAAAAGAGATATATGAAAATTCGAAGTTCAAACGCAGGAAAGCCGGGAATCTTTTCAAAGTCTTGAGCCTGAGGGTTTCAACTCTCTTTATCCTCTAAAGCAGAAAAAACCCATAAACCCATGTATGTAAATGGTGTAGCTATGTTGAGGAGTTGATTTAAACGGTTGTGGCAACCAGAGAGCGAAGGTTATTCATGTACGCGGGCAGCTGAGGTAGACATCACAGTTGGGAATCCATGCACGTTACCAGGCTCTCCGTGTACGCCTGGGGCTCCTTCCTCGCTCAGGCTCTCAAACTAGGCCAGCGTCTGAATTCAGCCACTATCCAGGCTCTTCTCAGGCAGGCTCAGAGTTGCACCGGAAAAACGCCTTGGGTTTGCTCTGGTGAGACATTTGGAGAAGCACTTTCTTTGGAGCTTCAGGGCTTTGGTTCATGACTGAATGAGACCAGGACAGATGTGCGTTTGATTTAAAGAGATGTTAGTTGTCTGGAGATTGGTGGAGCAGCAGCTGAGATGCTGTAAAAAGGACAGACAGAGTGAGTTTCCCCCAGGCATGAATCCCCTCATATGTACTGCTCCCATTACTGATTTGTGCTCCATAACATTGCAGCGCTCTCTCACTTTTTAACCCCAACATCTTACCTCTATAGCCTTCTTTTCATCTGACCTTTCTTAAAAGTATAGTTAACAAATTAAAACTGTTTCATCATTCTCTCACCCTCATGTCAATCAAACCTGTATGACTGTTTGGTCCTGAGGAACACAAAAGAAGATTTTTTTTAGACTTCTTTCTTGTTAAACAAAAAACAGTGATATCATTGACTTCCATTGTATAGACACAAAAACCACTGAGATGCTTGTCAAAATATCTTCCTGTGTTCCTCTCAAAAAATTAAACAGGTTTGGAAAGACATTAGTTTGAGTAAAATGTGGAACACACACACACACACACACACACACAGTTAACAAATAAACAATGTATGTATCTGTTTAAAGTTAAACCGATATATAAGTAATTTTTAAACAGATATATTAATAGGTAAATCTATCTCAGATGTCACCACTGAAATATTTATTTCATTATATAAATATTTCATACATAAAAATGATTGATTTCCCAGAATTCCATTTCCTGTTATGCTGTAAATTATACATCCTTTCATTCCGACTTCAATTCCAACAAAGTTTAGCCAATTTACTTCAAATTTAAACTGAATAACAACACAGTCAAATCTGAAATTCAAAAACCAGTGTTACCCTGTTAGCAGGAGAAAGGTCTTCTTTAAAACACCTTGTTGCAGGTATTACAGACTCGCTCTAAAACTTCCTCTGACCTTTCCAAACAAAGACTGTCTCGCTGTGAGAGGCTGAAAAAACCTGAAACATCCAGCAAATGAGTTCAGTCATTATGTGAGCGGTTTTATCACATCTCTCTCTGCCTCCCCTCTACCTGACTGACTGACTGAGAGACAGAGACCAGCATCCCTCTGCATTCGCTAAAGCCAAAAGGTCGGTTTCCATGGCAACTCCCTTCATGACAACGGGACACGATCAAGTCCTGAAAATGACCTTCCCGGTCAGACATGTTTGCAGTTTCATTTTCACAAGCACACACAGACTAGGACGTCGAATTTTGTCTCCTCAGAAACTCAATCAGGAGAGTAAATGAATTCATGCAGGTCTTTGAAAACCAATCTCTCATGTCACCAACCATCTCCAGCATGGAAGCCACAGAACAACATCAAAACTGTGCAAGACATCTGTCAGAGTAAACAGTTAGTGAGACAAGACTTCATAACTAACCCAGCCAACAATTTAAGAACATTTCCATAACATTGAAGCACATACTAGTTTCTGTAATGCTGATTTGAAACAATAGTTTGTACAAATGAAACTTACTTTCCTGGGCAGAGAGTCACAGAAGAGTTTGAGACAGATAGAGACAAAAGGAGACAGAGGAAGCGAGACTGCAGAAGACAGTTCATCATGATGATTTACAGCCACCAAACCTGAACGTAACTGACGTTTTTCAGGCATCGCATGCAGTCGCGTCCTAACCAGTGACGCCTCACAGCCCTCACTCGTGTGCCTCAGAGAAATTTAAGAGGCCGTGTCCAGTTTGTCATTTTGGGTGGCTAATGGACCGACAACGCAGAATTTTGCACCATTCTAGCTATAAGGGAACATTCTCAGATTGTTGGTTAAATGTTCTCTCAAAGTTCTTTCAAGGTTAGCTGTTTAGTTAACTGTTCAGTTAAATATCATATATACCTGTATGTATGTATGACACACACACACATATCATATATATATTACTGTTCAGGATTATACAACAGTGAACACTGTAGTGATCACTGAGGAGAATCCTAGGGGCTCCATTTGAAACAGAGCCAGTGTTTGATTTTGCAAAGCCTAAAATGTGTTAGAAGTACCTTCATACAAAAATGAGGGGTGACTTCCCAAACTTTCTCTTTTAAACAACTTAACGCTTGATAACGTTTGTTTGCTCACAGAATTCACCGAATGCGTCGCCGAATCAACATCTCATCCCAAATCACAACACACACATTCACAAACTGAGCTGAAATTAAAAATAAAAACAGCTTATCAAAACATCTTATGGAATTGAATAGCCCTCTAATGTTACATTCGGTAAGCCATCAAAAACGCTTCCAGTACCAACATTCAAATTGAACAATAATGAAATACTCTTGCTCTGCCAAGACAAAAACAGAAACATCTGTGCTAGACAGTGTAATTTATTCATTTACACTCAGCTGAGAGACAATATTTTGATGAATAAAACAAAATTTTCCCCAAAAATGACACGACGAGAGAATTAGGCCCACATGTGCATCATGAAGTTTTTGGAGCAGGTGGTCTCGCTCGTTCCCCTCGTTTTCATGCCGACTGCAGGGAAAAAGCAAACGCAGTAGCAGACAAACAGGAAAAGAGAGCCAGCAGATGAAATATCTGCTGGATAATATCACTGAAGCTCTCAGATGACTCGCAGAGCTGAGTAAATTGAACCCTATGTTGTTTGTCATCTCAAATGAGCATTAACTGAGGAGATTGGCTATAACGGCCGGATATGGGCGATAAAATTGAAGACTGGAGATACAAAATGAGAGATATTTTATGCAAAACCACTCCTCACCATCACAAACACTCGTGGATGCTAAGAGTGATATGCATGTCGCATCTTCTTAACATCTTAGGAAACAGGGTGACTCCTACCCTAAACTACTCATTAAAACTAAAATCACAAAAACTGTAATTAATCACTTTACAAGTCCATCAAACTCTTTCTGTCCCGACGGGCAGCTCATGACCAGCTTCATCTCCAAAAATCTATCTTCATACGACTACATGTAGTTTCACAGACAAACTTCACCCAAAAATGAGAAAGAACAGACCCAACACAGGACAGAGAACGAGAGACAGAATGAGAGAAAAGGCAGAAAGAGAAAGTGTCACAAATAACTTTAGGGCACATATATCATGTCTACGCAGGGTCTGTGAAGAGTGTGTGTGCTTGTTATTCTCACAGGAAAAGGGAATTGGGGGAGGCAGGGACAAAGACCAGCTCAAATGTCTATCCACAGCAGAACACCAGCTGACACGCACACAGCCTGTCTGTCAACACGCAGAACACTGCAATGGACCAGAAAGAACCTATTGTAGAACAGTCAACAAGAACATAAGTGGCTGCTCTCATTAACCTCACCAACTGACAAATATTATGAAGAACATTTGAGCCTTTCATGAAACACAAAAAACGCTTTATGTGCCACCAGGGCCTGTCAGGCTCCAAAAAGCAGTTACAGAGTTCTTCAAACTTATGTGCTGGTCTTTAGGTTTTTTGAATACAAACAGATTTTTGTGATGGAAAAACTAAATTTAAGGGTTTGAGGGAATATAATTTCTGATTGCAAACACAAAGCCACCAAAATACTTCAGAAGTCTTTAGTACAGAACGCAGGAACACATTTATGTGCTTTTTGGTGACAACACTAGCCTGTTATTTGGTAACTGAGCAAACAATGAAAGAACTTCTCCTTCAACTACAATCAGGCAAACAAATTTGGGATTCATTGTGAGATGACGTGACAAAAGCATCACTCATTTAGAAGCCTCTACTGTGACACCTTTATTTTTTTCCCACAATTCCCAGCTGACGAGACTGACACTCGCTCTGCACCCCTCTGTGTATTTACCCCAGTCACTTCCAGTAAGATAATCATTTGGAGGATGTTTCATCAACCTCAGATGAACCGTGAGCCGGAGAGCAGAGACGTCTCACATCAGAGGCAGTGGCCCCAGAGAAAGACAAAAGATCTTTGTTTGGTGAGCTTCTAGTCAGAAGAGGAAGACAATGTGGGAGAGCAACCAAGCGCCTTTCTCCATCACAGACAGCATTTAGCATCGTTCCTAATTACTGCACCGAGGCGTGACAAAGACACTTTAGCTCGCTGTAGCGCTGGGAGAACGCAGCATTCAGGCTTGTCATCGAGGGAGAACATTACAAAAGAACATGCATGCAAAACTCTCAGCTCCATTACAAGTGTTTCTGTTTTGTTCTTGGAGAAACTAAGAGAGGGAAAGAAAAGCAAGAGAAACCATTGTCTAAAAATTTGATCTGATCTTGTGTGTTCTTGAGAAATATCTCAGCAAAGCACCTGTGAAACCCACACCCATGTTCTCCACATGTATGCTGAGGAACATCTAAAGATCACATTTATCTCGCAGGCTTTGCTGAGATGTTTCTTAAGAAGGCATCTTGTAGGGTTGAGTTGATACACAACATTAACATGTAGTTTGGTCCATTATACTGACCACCATCTCCACCAACAAACAGATTAATGTACCAAGCAGTTACCTCTGGTTTCTCCACCTTTAAAGCTGCTGCCAGCACTTATCTGGCTGTCAAGGCCGCGGCTAAAACATCTGACAGAAGGTGTAATGTTTCAGAGCCGGAGACGTGAGCCTCCTTTAGAACTCATTAAGCTGTCTGTCACAGCAGGACACAAGACATGCTCATTACAGGTCACGCTGGTGATAATGTCATGTCAGGAGAAACACGCCCCACCTGTGGTTCAGTCAGGGGTGGATGTTACTTTATAAATTAAAATATCTATGTCGCAATTTTGTGAGCCATAAAGAAACACAACGAAGCTATAAAAGGAGCAAAACTTTACAAAGAATGAAAGATAGATTAGATATTACTAAAGCCGCAACTCTCTCTTGTATTTAAAGGAGACATTAGCATCTCTTTGTTATTCCAATAATGAGTTTATCCTTGACAAACGAAATCTTTATTTTTAACTGCCTGGAAAAGCAACTAAATCCTTTGCAAGAAATTAATAAGCAAACACACTTTGTTGTTGCTTTTTATCAGTTGCGAAGTTAATTTGTAAATTTAAACAAAGACAACAGCAGACAAAAAGAATGAAAGCAGTTGCTCATTGGCTCAGGGAACAAAAAACATAACATAAAAAAGTCTCTGTCAATCTAATCACCTAATTCTTTGTTAAACAATATCCAAATCATTTGGCTAAAGTTTCTGAAAATAACAGCACACATTTTTAAATAACACCATGTAAGCTATACCTTTAATCACATGTATTCCCTGCCAATCGAACCCACAACCTTCTGCGCTGCTAATGCAACACTCTACCCACTGAGCTCAGGAACATGACCAATCACTGCTGGAAACACAAGGGGCTAACTTAAAAATTACTATTTAAATCACAATAGCTTTATATTTTCACATAAAAATGCCTTTTGGTACAAGACTGAAAGACTAGGTCATCTAGAAAACAACGTTAAATGTTTTCCTTAAATTATATATGTGCAAAAAAACATCTGATAAGCATCTCAACATGAGCATATTTCTTGGCATTCTAAGTGCTAAACGTTGCGAGAACATTTGAACAACAGAATATGTTTTGGCCACATTTTCTCAGATACCAAACCAAACACACTGCAAATGGCATCTTTCACACAACAATGCACACACTGAATGGTCGTCTCAGACTATATTCATGCACAAAAATGAAGCGGCTGCTTTGAAAGAGCAGATTTACACGCATTCCAAGATGCTGCAAAATGTCATTCTAATATGTGACGGAACGTTTAGTGACACTGAGACATGAGCAAACTCTTTAAAAAGTAAATTACCTTCATATCGACTGTGTTCCCATAGTCAACAGTCAGCCTGACATGTCGCTGCACTCTAAAATGCGTCAGAGCGCAATTAATATTTGCGTTGTATAGTGGGTTGACTCGTGTCTGCATTTGTGCACTTATGAACGCATGTTTCTGGCCTAAGACTGACGTGTTTATACTTTATTGTGATGTCCACATCTGTAAGTAGCTTCAGAAAAAACAGCCTAATGAAATAATGAAATAACACAACGATAGACTGGCACTAACACATTACTTGTGTTCTGTTTCAAGCAGTGAAGCACAGACTTCAGCGTATGACATTAAAGTCATGCAAGAGTGATTTAAAAATATACAGTCATTCGCTCTCAAATCCGCTCTTGCAGAACTTTGATGTCACATGCATAAGTCTCAAATCCGCAGAACACGTTTGCTGTTCACTAGCAAATTACCACAGCCAACGTTCATATTATAAACAAGATTTTTGGCAGTAAAAACCATGTATAATAAAGTTTGTACCTGAAAAATGTTTTATTTAAGAAGCACTTTTATTTCACATGGTTTTATTAAGTTGAAAATAGTTTAATTCACGGTATAAATTTTGGCAGCCACTGTGTTTAAACCGTATCTAACCATGACACCAACAGAACCAAAGTTTTTGTGAACTGTTGCAGCCCTTATCAGAACCCAGCTTGGCATTCCCAAAGAGTTTTCTCACGGAAGTAGCGCAACATTTCCTCTGCATCCTTTTCATTTCCTGTCAGTCTGGGATTGGGTGGAATGTTCTAGACCGGCTCAGCAGCTAAGAAATGGAGGAATGCAAAATAAATGTGCTGTGAACTTTCAGACAACATCTGCTTTGTGTTTCAAGCCCAAACTATTCTGCAGTCACCCTCAGTGACAGGAACATGACTTTCTGCGTTCTCCAGTGGCACCTGTTCCACGAGATAAACCAGACAAATTGTTCAACTCAAAGTGAAAGAAAGATAATGTGCTTCCTCTGTTGGGTTATTCATATTCCTTGTACATTTATATTTGCAAACATTCACATTTTTACAGCCACTTTTACCTCCAAACAACCATCTGTCTGACAAACAAACAAGCAGATGTACCCAAACACATTAGAAACTAGAGCCCAGGTGTGTTGGTTCTGGTTCTGGAATATTCTGGACATGATAAGTGGGAGCTCTATCCCAGCAGGCATCCGTCTGACACCTCTCTTTTTAGAACTGGAAAATTCATCTCCTAGGTTTCCTCCCGGATACCTCCGGCACGGAGTGCTGGAATGTGCGTGTGGAGACTGACCGGTGCCTGTGCAACCTCCCTACGGACCCTTCCTCCTTTTATCTCAATACGCCTGCCAGCGTTTCACTATCATAATAATAACAGACCAGAATATGAGCGAGTTTGTCAGAGCAGCACAACTCTTTAAGTCAAACAGCCCCCTGATCTGCATTTAAACGCAGTTGGCACACCACACGCAGTTAAAGGAATGAATAATTCATGAATTCGTAAAACACCATGATGGCTGATATAAGGTAATCTACAGCCTCACTCTCATATGCACATGTATTTACAGAAGAATATAAAAATGAGTCCCTGTTCCTCACAACCCCACCAGGACCAATATGAAGAAAAGAAAAAAGGAGAGGGGAAATGAGGAGGGGAGAAGAAATGGTAGAAACAGCAGAGGAGAGGAGAGAGCAGATGAAACAAGGGAGAAGAAAGTGATGATAGAAGAACAGGAGACGGACAAGATGAGACATAACAAAAAAGAAGAGAAGAAGAGAGGAGAAAAAGGAAGAAATGAGGGCAGAAGAAATGAAGAAGAAGTTGGGAGAAGGAGGTATAAAGAACAGATGAGAGGACAGGACAGGAAGGTGAAGAGAAGAGCTTTGCCCTTTAGAAGCTCAGCTGAGGAATCTGCTGTGATTAATCTTTAATGAAGGATCTGACACCAGCTCCATTCAGCCTCCGTCTACCTGAGACACAGCAGGAGCTCCAGGTAATTAAAGTCACAATGAGTCTCCTTTCACCGAACACACAAAGACTCATCAGAGAGAGAGAGAGAGAGAGAGAGGGAGGTGAAGAGACCTTCATCAAAAGAGCAACAAAATATATAAATACAAGAGACAAACCAACAGCAGTCGGCAGCTGATCACAGCCACGGAGGTGCAAGACCAGTGAAAGCCTCCTGTGAAGTCTGACTGAGTCTTCATTCTGACCTTCAGAAACTCATCAAACACTTATTTTCTTTCTTCCGTTTCCACTCTCTCTCTTTCTCTCGCTCTCTCTCTCGCTCTCTCAGGTCTAGAACTCTCCTGGGAAACGCAGAAGAATTTATACGTCTACCACAAAAAGTTTCACACAAGAGTTTAGTGTGTGTTTTGATTTACATATAATGGTTTTGTTATAATGGGAACACATTTGTACCCAAAAGTCAAAATATCTGAGCAGAACCTTTTTTGGGGACGTAAAACACAATCTATATATAGATTAAAATATATAAGAAACATCCCCTATATATTCTATAAAACAAAAATGACATGTCCCCTATACACACACACACACACAGCCCTATATATAAATATCCCCTATATATTCACTATATATAAACATCCAAATATTATATCCATATATGTATATATATGGGGATATTTCAAGTCTATGAGTGTGTATATCGTGTGGGCAGCGAATCTTCAGTTCATACAGTGGTTAAAGGTTAACAGCTGTACAGATGAGTAACTAGCCCCATGACAGTTAACTTTATGATTATACAGGTATTGACAGTGGACTTCTGCAGAGGTCGCGGGTGCTGTGCTTTCAGATTCACTTCAGGTCTGCATTGATTCTGTCTGGAGAAGCCCTGACCTCTAACAAAGGCAAAATAATGATGACACACACTGTTAAACTGAGCCCTGCTTTCATTCGAGTTATTTCTGCGATTATTCGGACTGTTTGTAGTTTTCAAACAGGATTAAAACACAACCTCGACCCACATCCCTGCGTCATGTCTGGCTCATTATATAAACTCTTATCTCTGTGAGTTCACTTCACCAGTTACATAAGCATTCCTGCATCAAAGAGAAAAACGTTTCTGTACAGAATTCACTTATAAAGCCAAATCAATACTCGTGCCTCTACCTAAGAAGAGTCTGTATCGGTCTAATTTATTTCAATCACGTATGACCCTGATTTAAATTCTGACATCTTCGCTCATGTTCACTCAGTTCTGCACCTAGGATTTAAAGTTCAGCCAATCACCTGAGCTGTAAATGTCATGTGACTAATTACTGGCGCTTATGAAAAATGATGTGATTGGCTAGTGGATTTCTCAATGACCAATGAGCTTTTAACAAAATCTTCAAACATAATTAAAGTTGGTAAATGGGTAGATGTGTTAATCTGCCCAAACTCTCATTATAATAAAACTCTATTATATCAAACATTTATTTATCAAACATCTAACCCCTGATCTACTAATACCATCAAAACATCTGAGGAAACTTAAACCTCAAATGTAATCAAAAATATTTCCTGCTAATTCTCCACTCTATCGATTTATTCTTTAAAAGTATTTCCTTTTTCTCCTGTCTCCTCTGTTCTAGCTTTCTGTATTGTTCAGCATACGTCTGAAACGTCCTCACAGTGCTGTACAACAAGCATTGTTGACGTTTGTATGATAAATGGATTGTGATGTTCCTCACTTGTAAGTTCCCTCAGATAAAACCTTCTGCTGAATGACTAACTATAACTGTAAGAACCTGTTTGACTTTAAACACATTTAATCCCGGTCTGTTCCTCTGTAAGATGATCTCATAAGGCAGCATGGTGGGACGTTCTTTGTTCCTGTGAGGTATCTAGAGGAGCTCACAGAAACCGAGATGCTGTGTTGTCTGAGCTGTCAGCAAGCTCTCATATCTTCTCCCTCATCCATTCATCCCTGTCCTTTCAGATTTTTTCCGAGCAGAACTTCAAAGTGAATCTCCCTGCATGTGGTCTCACACACATTTGGAATGAAGGTAAGCAGGTAGGGACAGCAGCAGCAGATGCCCATGGCTCTGTTACTCGAGGTAGACGTGTCCACAGAATAATGGACAACCGCTGATCGCTGATGTGGCGTGAAGATGTTTCTCCACAGACAGACAGAGCAGAGAGGGATTAAGACTGCTGGGTTTTCCCATATAAAACCAGGAAACCACCTGCACACATGACTAAACAAACAATCATACATGCATACAGCACAAACACTACAGATGTCAAATGTACTGGTACTTTGGGACAAAGGTTATACTACAACAAAACCAAAATCTTTTATCCTGCAGTGGTAAGTATTCACTTTTTATAATATCCAAGAAGCTTTTATTTTCCTTGTTTTATTAGCAAATGTTAACTGAAAGAATTACTCGAAAACGAGTACCAAATTACATTGTTAATATTTATATTTAATTTGTATTGTAAAAACATCCATTTAATCCTGAATGTTTTCAGTAGCATTTCAGTATAAGTAACAGTCCAAGTCTTAACGCAGCATCAAAATTTATATCGAGCATCATGGAATTTTACTGGAACGTTCAGCACCCCAATGAAACGCCTCAGATTTCCATAGTAATGGTGATCATTAAAAGTCAAAGTAATTGGAAAGATAAACGGAAAAGCAAAAACTAATTGTGAAGACAATCTCTCTGGAGAATAAGTGTCTTGCTGAAAGGTTTTATTACACGTTCCTCCTTCTCCTGACCAAATTCTGTTCCCATTAATCTACCAGCACCCCATCTCAAACTAAATTAAGAGTCCACACAAAACTACCGTGGGCTGTTCCTAAACAAAGCCTTCGGTAAACAAAAACCACTTCTACTTCTACAGATTCTATCATTGAGGGCTGTGTCACTTCTGTAACCCCCTCAAAAAGGGCAGTTGCCCTACATAAACAATTCCACCAGAAGATAAAAGCCTCTTGAGATGATCCTTCAGCCTCACATCCATCTGCAGATTTGCTCATAAAATCTCAAAGACGTTTTCTCTGTGCTTCTCTAATACAGGTAAACAAAATCTTTTGTTACCCGACCATTGACGCAGCCTGAGCTCGTGACCCTCGATTGTGGACTGTTTAGATTGGGAAAATTGGGTTAGCCAAATTAGCAGGTTTCGTTCCATCAACGTTCATGACTATTTCATATTCCGCTGAATATTTCAGGCAGGGTGGAGGCCGCCGGGACATTAACTATTAACGTGCTGCCGAGGCTCAAAGGCGAGACGCTTTTATTCGAGGCTGCATCCAGGAATGCACGGTCTGGTCTCCTCAGGATGGGCACCCAGGGAGCTGTCAGAACATTCAAGAGTGAAGCTAACCTGAATGGATGGGAAGAGAGGGGCTTTAGCAGAGCTAATGACGCAGCCTCGGGGATGCTTCTCATTGTCGTGCATTGTTTAAATGCGAGCATGCACTCACACGCCTGCCTGCGCGCACACGCATCCGTCAGCTAGTAATGAGGTCCATCATTTTAAAGATCTGTCAGAGGTCAGAGGTTAAAGGTGACAGATGACAGGAAAGACATTCTAAAGAGGGTTTAAAACAGTTGCTGTATGACACCAAAACATTTTAACTCGCCTCAAACTATCTGCAAACGTTCCTCTTCCAAGTACTACAGAGCAATCGTTTTAGATAGCGCACCCCGAAAAGGAAACAATTTGTCAACATTCACCCGTCCTCGCGTGGTTTTCTTTCAGGGAAGATAAAAACAGAAACGATAAAGAAAATCAAAGCCATATTTTTCTATATAATGAAAGTGAAATTTACCATCTGTGGCTAAACATTTCCTTCACTGAAGACAAGTGAAGATTCTCCTCACACACAGACACACACACGCACCCACACTTTACACACCACACACACAAACACACACACTCACATACAGACACACACACCCGCACAGACACACACACACACACACACACACTGCTTGACAGCTGCTGGCGGGTGGAGTAGATGTTGGCGATCTCTCCTTACCTCTCCACTGGATCTCAATTAAACATTCATCTGTTTGCACACCAGCTGTTGCTGCAACATCTCAGGGCTTGTCACACACTGCTAAGCACACGTGAGAGCTACACAATATGTCTCTCTCTCTCGCACTAAGACACACTCAAGACAAACAGGAGTGTGTTCCGTCCCAGCAGAGGTTTACCTTCAGTATTCAACACGAGAACATCAAACGCTTGGAGTAATTTTCTACCGTGAAAGTTGCTCATCAAGCTAATCCAAATCTATGTTTTCATCACAGTACACAAGCTGAACAAATACTAAATAGTTTCCCTCGAGATCTTCAAGAGCAGATGAGAATTAGCGTGTGAATACAGGTAGTCGCTCACTTAAATTCCGCTCCGGTTCCTTCCCAATTTTCCACTCATCCCTATAAGCAATAAATCTGGCTTATGTTTCAAACAAAAACAACAACAAGGATCTTCTTTGTTTCAAACCTTTTAAACTCCCATAAACCCACAAATGTGCAGCTGTTCCCTATGTTGTTTTGACAGGAATGAATAAATGTATCATGAAATGAGAACGAGTGAGAAGATCTTCACCTGAGGTGAGGCAGAGAAGGTGAGTGTGGGGACAGTGTGTCTGTCTACAGGTTTGGTTACAACACATTCAGTAAAGCATCTAAAAGTGACACGTGAGGATATTTAAGGTGGTCCACACAAGTACATTCTATATAGTTAAATGATGAATCTGTTTGTTTCACCCTTTAAAATAAAAATAACAGATGCAATTGTAGATGTTTAGAAATAAATACATATATTTATACACTGTCCACTGGCACATATCAGTAATTGTATACGCTGTAGCAACTATTATATTTACTAGCTTTATTAAATATATAGTTGTATATTATACAAGTATACAAGGAACTTGTATACAAGGCCACGTAAAACATTACACTTTTTAAACATTTACAATTGTACCTAAATATGCAATAGCAGTAAAACAGACAGATTCATCATTTAACCTGTTCTGTCTGTACTGCAGCATGCTAGCAGGCTGTCCAGCGCGTGTGGGGATTCACAGACTGCAGCCATTAAACTGTGCTGAGAGAGGAATCGCTCAGAAGATAAAGCTGCGTCTTTAACGTGTTCCCTGCAGAAGCCACAGGGTGGGAACGAGACGCGTGTGGTGGGCTGCAGCTGGATAACGGTTAAGCCAACATCAGTGGGGAATCCCGCCTGACTCGTTCACCCCTGCTGAGCACAGCCTGCCACCCAAGGGAGGGATTACACTCAAGACATCATTTACTGAACAAACACACTCAACACACAACGTCCCCGCGGTCTATTAATGACGCAGTTACAGATCTATGGCCTGTGGGACTGCACAATCATCACAAATCATCTGCGTCTGCATGTTTGTCCTGTGCGTTTGATTCATTTACGAGACCCCTGGGAATCGAACCCGTGTCCGGGTTGTTGCGAGCGTCACACTTTGTCCACCTGATTCACAAATTTTTTACGCGGCCTTTAGATCTAAAAGCCGTAATATACAGAGAGCTTGGCAGAAAACGTGGCAGACAGGCCCACACCTGCAGCACAGCCTGTCTGACCCATCCGCCGGGTTCTCCTACGACATCAGCACACGTTTCTCATCCCTCTCACAAAGATTCGGCCTGTTTATGTGGGTGGAAGCAAAAGAATTCAGACATGTAATGAAATGATGAAGAGTTTTACCTGCGAGTCAGACCAGGATCAGGGGCACAGGTGGGCAGGTCAGCGGGACATAAAGGAAAGAAAAGAAAAAAGACAAAGTTAAACTGTGTCGTCTGTTTGAACTCGGTTACTAACTGAATTACAGCAAAAACAATGAGCAGCAGTCAAGCTGAAAAACACACTGTGGTAAAGTGTATAAATCATGTGTTTGCTGCATTAAAAAAGCAATAAAAGAATAAGAGAGTGAAAGAGAGAGAGAGAGAGAGAGAGAGAGAGAGGGAGAGAGATAGAGAGAGAGGGAGAGAGAGATAGAGAGGGTGTGTGAGATATGATGGAGTTCCTCCAGCATTCTGCTGTTGTCTATCAGCTGTCATCTGCCTCTATCGCACTCACACACACATACACACACTGTCTGAGCTGCAGTGGAGCACAGATGTCAGGCTCTCTCATGACAAACTGCAGGACAGCAAGACCCCCTCAACAGAACTCACACACACACACAATCACACACACATGCTCACACACACCCTCACACACACACCCTCACACACACACCCTCACACACACACGTTCTCACACACACGCTCACACACACACACACCCTCACACACACCCTCACACACACACCCTCACACACACGTTCTCACACACAATTACTTATCCATCTCAAATG
Source organism: Yasuhikotakia modesta (assembly GCA_036877545.1). Lineage (NCBI taxonomy): Eukaryota > Metazoa > Chordata > Actinopteri > Cypriniformes > Botiidae > Yasuhikotakia > Yasuhikotakia modesta. The sequence continues at coordinate 3,541 of JBAJNP010003087.1, read as the reverse complement.
TACACACAATTAAGCCAATAAACCACACTGCTTCATATAATAATTGTTTGTTAATCACTACCACTGTCTGACATTAGCATGTGAATCACATTGCTATTGTTTATAAAATACAAGCTGAAAGCATTAGCAAATGAGCCAAAATATTTAACACGCAGAGGCAGGAAATCTGAACAACGTTGTGAATGACAGCTGCTGAAAAATCTGCAGTGTTTTCTGCAAACCTGCAGAATCCATTACAGCCACTCCAAGAATATCACAAGAATCTAATAAACATGCAACATCAGTGCCGTGGACCACAGCCTCGGTCACAGCGATGCCAATCTCAGTTCACCAACTGGAAACAGATTTTATTTCTTCCATCTGCAGCTACAAACCCCGGAGCCACGCTTGTGATATTCCTTTGTTGTTGTTTTTCATGCCAACAGAGACGGATTCCAGCGCTTCCCCTCTGAACCAGGTCAATGCTTAAATCTACGGCTCCGCCCCATAAATCTTCAAATATTTTGAGGTCATAAGAACACAAAAACAGCGATTATACATCCCTAAACTGTTCTCTTTAAACGTGAATGGTGCTAAATTTAACACCCAAAATGTTCTGAACCCTAACAAGCAGAGTCTCAAAGCTACAGCGCTAATAAAACAAAGTCTAAAAACGAGAGAGCGTCTCCTTTTCCCTCAGCGGCTGGCGGAGAGCCCTGAACACAGATGCTTTACTCAGACCTCCAAAACTTTACAGCGTAATTACAGTAAAAACACAGGGGCTGATACATTAACAACAACTACTGCTGAGCCGTGACCTTCTCGCTCCTTTTGAAGAGTGAGAGAGAGAGAGAAAAACAGGAAAAAAAGAAAGAAAGAGAGAAATTAAAATGATTTTGCCAAAGGTCACACAGTTCCCAGAGCGACCTGCTGCATGTCTGTCATTTCTGGTAGTTCTGTCGGCCTGAGGGATGTTTTTAACAGCACGACATTTAGTGATACATGCGTACATGTATGATTCTTTACTCAGAGACGCTTATAAAATCTTTAGCCTTGTTTCATCCATGTAGTATCAGAAAATGATCACATCTTATTCCCCCGTTGTCACTGTATCATATTCGATATATTCTATTGAAGTTCTCTGTACAATTTATTTCCAGTAATTGTGTTTGCATGTAGTTTCCCCCGTTTATACATCCATGCCCTATGAGAGGAACTTTAATGCTTCAGTTGTTGCAATCTTTTATAGTCATGCCAATAAAGATTTATTGACTGAGAGAGAGAGAGAGAGAAAGAGAGAGAGAGAGAAAGACAGTATTGCATTAGAAGTAAAGCAACACTCTATAATGAAACATTGGCATTTGTGGTTAACATCCTGAAACCAATAAAGGATTATATTTACAGGAAGAGCCGCATGCAGCGCAGGAAGTCTGAAGCCTCAGGCGACCTCGTTTCTCAGCGGCCGTCTTCGCTTCGGTGTCTCTGACACGACGGCGTGCGAGTACGGAAAAATGTCTGATAATCTAATAATACATCGAGCACATTATCCCAATCTGTTCACGGTAAAGCTGTCAAAATGTTTCGCACCTGTTGTGAAGCGCGCAAGAAATTTCTGTGAAGAGCCTGAAGTGATGTCACTTAGCGAACGCTTCCCCAGTCTCCTTTCTCAGGTACAGCGCGCACACGCTAACACGCTAGCGCCCGGTACCTGACAATCTGTGTGTGAGCAAGCTAATGGAGTAATAATTTTAGAACCCTTTCATGACAACGTTTGGCTCCCGTTACTGCAGCGTGTCATTAATGCGCCACTGCGGCTTGGTAATAATTAGGCTGATTTCCTCTATTCAGTTCAGCGAAGGGCCCTGCGAGGGGCCGAATGACCCCCCGGTCGCTGCCCACAGCTGTAATTTGAAGCCGTTTGCATGTAAATGGACTTGCATCTGCAAGGTGTGAAATCAAGGCGGTCGTGCGGCCCCTCCTGCCAAATGCAATTACATGGGCTTGGGGTTCAGCCGTAGCGTCTCGCTAAACGCCGGCCCGGACTAATTGTACAGAGCTGTTACAGAACCCAAGATGAAGGAGGAAAAATGAGCTAAAAGCAGTCAGTTAGAAATGCAATTACAGCGATGGAAGAGACGAGCAAGCAGACAGCAGAGGTTACAATGACTGAAGCACTTGTGTGTGATAGCCCATTACCAGCCCTCATGATAGTTTCAATCAGCACATAAGAACGAGGTTCTGTCAATTCAGAGAGGAAAAGGTGTTTAATGTTCTGCGCTCGGTAAGTGGATTCTAGCACCGGTGCTACGGAGGCAGCCTGCAATACAGAAACACTCAGACCAGAATGAATCGCGTCCGCTGAAAGCAGCGTTTGTTTGTGAGGGATTGGTCCATAACAAGCCTAATTTACATAGAAAGGAGGCAAGCTTGCGTTGAAATGACCAACAATGATGTCATTTAAATACTAACAGTGCTGCACTTGTCAGTGCGTCTGTAAAACTGGTTGGTAGGCAGTTACTAAATAAGATGCTGAAATTTAGCACAGAAAAGCAAAAGTCACTCAAAATCTAACCTCAGACGTCACACCTGTAGAGCACAAAAATAAGGGTGTCACACATACAGGTACTGACAGTGTTAATACCTCACAACAACACCAGTATCTGACACTCCAACACAGCAGGTGGTGCTATTGAACCTGTTAAACATTTTACTCTAAGAGCCACCATTTCTGCTTCCCCACACAGTGATTCATTAGCAAAAAATAAAAAAACACTTAACAAAATGAAAGATCATTATTGCTGCCAAGCTGCTGTTTTAGTTCATACAATAAGAACAAGGTGTTCCACCAAAAGATACCTCCAGCAGATACAGACCAGCGCTCTAGCCTGAGCTTCAAAGGAATCGAGGCATTATGAACTACAGGGAACCCGTGGAGTTAGGAAAACAAACAGCACCGTGTCTAAGCATGCCCTGACGTGTGCTCCAAACAACACAACACAAAGAGTGTAAATGACCCCAGAGACCCAACAGAAACCTCATCACGCTTCTCTTCTGTCCTTCTGCTCTGATTTTCACGTTACGGCTCTTTAAAGAGACAAGATTCCTGCAAACAGCACAAAGCAGAAAGAACAAAATTTTTGACATCTGAAAGTCAACAGTGTTGTGAAGAACCCTTCACTCTTTTCTCACCTCTGTATGGAGATCTGAGCAGACGACTCTCTCTCTACTCTTGACTGTGTTCTTCAACACACGAGGACGCAGCTGCTCGGCCTGCTGTAGTTTATTTTAAACTAGGTAATGAAGGAACGTTGTGAAATGGAGAGATGAGGCAACGGGTTTGGAGGCCTCAAATATGAGCCTCAAAAAACTCTTGAAAGCTCTCACAACACTTCCAAGTTCACATGGAAGTATGGGCTGTTCTCACAGACAATACATCACAGAACAGACTGTTGACATCAGAGGAAATAACAGAAAACAGCAATACTGTGAAAAATGTTGAATCGTATTACTGTTAATCTTTCATAAGTATACTAATAATACTGACTATAAATTCATATAAAAG
>JBAJNP010003086.1:1875-42298 GCA_036877545.1 Yasuhikotakia modesta | reverse complement strand
TCTTCTTACCTACAGGAAATGTTACAGGAACATTTCTATAACCATATAAAGATCCTACAAACTGATTTTCCTCACTGACTGAAACGTAGATCGTCTGTAGTGGTGATGGAACAAAACAAAGGCTGTTACAACAGCGCATTTCGCATTACCATGCGCCGCAGACGCGTCCTGCAGGAGAATGCAGTGATTAGAGAAACCTTGATAAGACCATAGAGAGATTCATCCTGAATGAACAGACCAGACCTTATTTTCTACATCATCTCCAGTTTAATGCTCCAAACTACATATATAATTATAAACCCATAACAATCTTACTGTCACTAATCTGCATTGCTAATACACATCCATGAAAACATGTCACAACAACAACAACAACATGTGTTCTGTGCATTTTACTATGTCCTGGGCTTCTGTTTGTTTGTTTTTTGAAGGTTTTTGCTTGTTAGCTATTGTAATTATTGTTTGTTTAGCTTATTATCTGCATAAATGAAATGCGTATTTGAGAGTTTGTGTAATTGTGTGTATGTGCTTAAGCTTTGCTCTTATTTAACGCTTATTTAAAGCAACATTATTATGCTAATTGTATTATACTAATACGAGGAGCATCTCGAGAGAAACATTCAGCCTTTATCATATATCAAAGCAATAAGGAAACAGATTTATTGCTTTTTACATTGTGCATTAAGTCATTCATGTCCATGATTCAATTAAACTATACGGCACACAGTAATGCACATGTGTTTATGTTATATACAATCACTATGACAACGGTGACGAATGAAACGTGTTAGTAATTGGTTCCTGTGTACCAGCGATGGCCGATATGACAGTAAAATGCATCAACCAGTAAATTTTTGCTACACTTTTATATGACGGTAGTTTTTATTTAGTATTGGTGGGCAGGACGGAGGCAGACAAACACCATTAATGTTGAACAAATGTGAGCATTAGAGATTTTCTTGTGTCTCCACAGGCACCTCATGTTAGCATCGGTGAGCACTAGCCTGACACAGCCAGTCTGATAAACAGGTTTGTGTTGCCGCTTTACACCAAACGCAGTAAATCTAAGCTAACAACCCTCACGCTGGAGATCCAGGACTGGTTACAGAGCTAGTTAGAGGACAAGCAGGAAGTTTATTTGCCACTTTGGCATTATAAACGTTGCCATAGAAACTAATCATTTGTGAATCTGATGGTGTGAAAAGCTCAGGAGTGAAATATCGGCCCCTAATGATGGTTATTCTGCACAATACAACAACAGAGATTAATGATATTGTTCAGCGTGATGTGATGAAACGTATGATGGAGCTGCAGTGATAATCGTGATTTTCTGTAAGTAATGCCAACATTTATATTACAGTTGCAGCTTGATGTTAACAGAAGATCAATACATACTGTAGTCCCACAGGGACGCAGTCACAACACAAATATCACATAACTGTAGGGTTAAAATAGGCCAGAAATTATATAATTATATAAAAATATAAGGCCAAAAATGACATGTTTTCTTTTCATATTACAGTCCAAAACCTTCATATTCAAAACACATCATTAAAACTGATGAGAAGCCAACATTTCTTTTACACGAGTTTTCCAGAAACACTGCTCTGTTCTCCGTTCATTTCAGCCATTCTTCATTTTTTCTTGACCTATATGCATTAAATCATGGCTAAATCTTTAAACGTAACCTCTCTGTTCTGCTGTATCATAATTAAACAGCAAAGATCTGGTTTCCTTTTGGCACCGATTCAAAGAACACCGAATCTAACAATGTGACATTTTACATTTGTACTCTGTTCATTATAACTTTAATCCATAAAGGGAAAATGAACCGGTTGAATACATACACCAGCGTGTCTTTAAACCATTCCACTGGTGGCTCAGATAAATGAAGAAAAGCTGATCTGATTTTTTCTTCTTTCTTTGAGCAGCAGCACAATGACCAGGCAGCGTCTGGGGAAATCGACTCAGCTGGGGAGAAAAGTTCAAACCCGAGAGAGCTTCTGAATTCAGGAACTGTCTGGACATAAATTGTATATGTATTTGTGGCTCCAGAACTTTACTGGAATCCATTACAGCAAGCTGCAGACACCTCGACTGAAAGGGCTGCACGGCCACATGACAGTGAGCCATTAATAGCCATAATGAATGTGTTTTAGTATTAAATCATTCCACACAAAATAAAAGATTATTTTGGAGATATTAGCATTTAAATTGGGTCACCCTGTTGTTTTTGTGCACAGGGCTTGATGTTAAATCTTTCCCAGGTGCTTTTGTAAAATGGATGCCTGGTTCCCAACGTTCTCTGAAAGTTCTCTCAAAACTGTTCTTGCAGTTAGTGGAGCTTCTCTCACTGTTAAATAATGTAACGTTATTTATAGAGGAACAACACAGAGTTACTGTGCATTTACACCTAACCATTATAAATACAGGCAGACGCAAACACGGCCTCATTTTAAACCCGTTCATGTCTATGGCAATGTGCACTTCAGTCAGAGTAATGGTGTGATGGTACAGTTTCTGAACGTGTGAAGCGTGTGTGTGTGTGTGTGTGTGTGTGTGTGTTGTGTTGATATTTACTACGTTATTTGGGACCCTAGTATAGTAATATCAATACATTTCAAACTTGTGGGAAAACAAGCTTGTAAATCACAGAGAATGATCTTGAAAATCTAACAGCAGTTTTGTGTGTGGGGCAGAATATATCATTTGTGGGTCTATGGAATGTTCCCTTAAACATGAAAACCCATCGTGTGTGTTTGTACATATGAACCTCATAATTGGAATCATCAATGGTAACAGCAGGTTGTTTTCCACACAACTCACTCACAGCTTGATAAATGTAGCTTCATTCCCCAACCAGCTGCTTCACACGCGTTTGTAAGGGACTGATTTAAAAGCAACTGTGAGATTTATTTATTTATTTTCACATAAATAAGCGCCTCACGCTCGCACACACAGCTAAACGCGTCCAAAAACTGGTCCATCTTTATTAGCGCTACTCACATTAATGGTTTCCCTCAGACTCCCAGCATGCATTGCGCGTGTAACCGAATCTGTGCGGAAGCGCGGCTGCTTCATCAAGACTGATGAAGTTTTCTCGAACCCAGTGCCGTATTGAGTCACATTCATTATGGCTGTTCTCTTTCCCATCCCTCTCAATATGAAATAATGGCTTTCTGTCTTTTTTCTACGAAGCCATAGACACAAATAAATGTTTAAAAGTGACGAAAAATGTATCACTGAAACTAGATTACTGTGATGGGAATTAATTTAATAGAGGTGAAGATGATGAATTGGTAAATGAAGTCTCAAGAAACAGATAAAGTTTAAAAAGAAACAGATTTCAAGCTGACGGGACACATGCACTGAACACAACACAAACTGGTCCCTGATTATAATGTTATATGTATAATACTCAACAATACACATGAGCTCACCTTTAATCTGTTCACACGATACAGTGACAGGAGAGTTCATGTCATCTGTTTGGTGTTAATAAGGCGTTAAATAAAAGTTACTGTGATCTTGAATAGACGTTTTCTCTACTTAAAAATAAACATAGAAAAGCATCTATGTGTCATGAATATAAACGTAACATGAAATACAAACATCTCATTTACTTTCTCAATATATGTTCCCAGTCTATTCATGTATCATTCACACAAACAAACACATTTTTGCACTTACTAAACTGTCCTTTCTGACATGAGCCAGACTGCATTGCTGTTGGACAGCGTTCAACCAATGTAGAAACAAACATTAATACAATTAAATCCTTCCCTACACTACAGCACTTCACATAATGTAAAGTGTACCATTGCTTAGCAACTGTAAACAGCCAAAGGTTTGACCCATACGAACGCTGTTATTTAAATGCTGCATGCGTCACATCATTACATATGTATCTTTTGCATTAAAAACAGTCGCTGCTGTTTAACAAAAGCATCACAACAGGTCTGAAGCGGTGATATCACAGGTTCCTGATGCAAATGCTGCACGCATGTAATGCACGTTTCAGATCTGTGTCTCTCATTAGCGTCTTCAGATGAAGTCAGGGCCATTGTGACTCATCACAGCCTTTCTGAACAGCAGATAAAAGCTTCTCGCTATTTTTAGCAGCTCAGAACAAGCTACCACAGATGATGCCATTTTCTTCCCTCTTTCTTTTCGTCACCGAGGAATTTACTGTCTTGCAAGGTGACCCAGAGCTGCGACCGCGACCGCTGCTTTGTTCAACCGAACACAGAAGACAGCGGACCTGTCCAAACGAATCTTATAAAACACTACAGAAAAACACAAACGAGAGAGCAGAATTTATTTCTGTAAATCTCTTCATTTGCTCGTCCTGTCTCAGCAGATCAGTCTCTGGAGCTGCTGTGGAGACATCAGAGAGGTGAAGCGGGCCGGGTCGTATTGATCCGTCAGGCCACAGACCTACTGAACTATAAACATCAGCCTGCGGTGCGCGAGTGACTAAACAACAGCTCATGAGGAAGACATCACTCAGAGAACAGCAACGTTCTCAGAACATTTGCTGACATTCTCTTACAGTTCTGTTAAAGTTATCAAAAATGTTCTGGCAGTAACGTTAGAACAACGTTTTTAAATTAAATATCATAGATATCAAAAGTGTTATTCCGGCTGTAAGTAGTGAGTGAAACAACCAAACAAAAGTTAATACAATATTTAAATGTTTGAAACATTTCTAGAACTTTTAAAATAACCCTTTTGTTACTAATGGAAATGTTAGTGCAACGTTCTCACAACCTACTCCTTTCCAAAACACTGCAGGCCCACTGAGACTGTTCCTCAGGGTTTGGAGGAAACTGAGTGAGCAGATCGTTTAAACATTACTGTTCGTCTTTCAAGCATGAGATATGATTTTTTGTTTGTTTCTGTCTAAGCACTCTGGAGTTTTTACACAAGTAAAGTAACTTTCTGTGCTGCGTGAAGGTCATTCACTTCAGAATTAACTACTGACAGACAAAAAAAAAATGAAACTTTACTTAAAGTAACTTTATAACTGTTTGTCAGCTACCAGTAATCATGTTGTGTACAAAACACAACAACAGCAAAACCAGCCTCAGTTTCATAGTTAAAATGCCAAAAATATGTGTGACCCTGAGAAAAATGTTCTTACCCAGATGTTATGTCTCAATCTGTTTGGTTAAAAATGAACATAACAGTAATGAAAGGATATGACAGATCAGCGCTCAGAACACGAATCACAACAGTAAGTTTAACAGTGATTTATCATTTAAAATGTTGAGTCTGATTTTGTGGGAAATGTCAGTGTGCAATTTGATGTTCAAACACAGATGGCAGTAAGGAGACAAAAGATACAGATCACAGCTTTAATATACTTCTCACTATATACTGTATGTACATTAAATGTGATTTTATAATATTCTGTCTTAAGCAATACATCTCTATTTGCTTGTTAAATATGTTCGGTGATTGTGCTACGGTAGCAAAACCAGCATTTACATCCATTCAATGTAAAAACCTGTAAAAATATGTAAATGTTTAAAATCTTATTTCCGTCTTGTTCTTTTTGCTTTTGTATAAGCACAAGCTGTCAGAGCAGATAAGGATTGTATTTAAATCCAACAAATAATACATCTGCAGTCGGCACAAAAGTCTTTGACTAAAACTCATCTTGGTTTAAATCTGGTCCATCTTAGCCAGTTGCTCTCTGATATTATAGCCGTCAACAAAATGTGTGTCTGCTGATGTCTTTACTTCCACGATCTAAAGCTCCAGCGCTCTGGACAATAAGATGCCACAAAGTGAGAATTAGATCTTCTACACGCAGTGAAAGAGGCTCACAGGAGATCAGATCACAGATGTTCTGAGATGTGAAAGTCTAGCAGATGAACATCAGATGTTCTTCAATCAGTCTACTAGACGTGTTTCCACACGTAACTAGACGGCATAAAAAAGCTCAAATCAATCTATCGTTTGTTAGTTTGAAAAGCTCGAGTCCAGTAACTACAATTCTGTGATCATCTCCCAGCTGACAGAGAACATTCTCAGAACGTTAGCAGACGTTTTTTCAGCGTTATGTATCTTTTTAAAAATGAAATGTGGAACAGCATTCACCTGCACAGACTTTGACATGCGATTACACCACAGATCTCCGAGCGTGTCTCTGTAAGTGTCATTGAGTGACTTTAGTGATGTCTTCTCATGTCTCCTATGTGCTATTTCACAGTGTTAAGACTTTTAAGCCACTGTTGGAGCAAACAGTTACTTCCTTAATCAGATTATACGTGCTTTAATCCTGTTATTTATTTTCTGAGGGAGATGCGATTTTTCACTCATGTGAATCGATCCACGATGAGACGTGACTCAGTTATGGCATCTACCTCTCTCAACATGTCTGTTCTTATTGATTTTTTTATTTACCAAATAACCTGCTGGGTTTTTTGTGATTTAGAGCCCATGATACAAAAAAGTAACTAGAAATGTTATAATTTAATATTATAATATTATCTCCCTAACTCCAAAAACCAACTGACCTCATAAAAATCTAAATATATTACATAGCAAACAGAGGAATACATGTTTATCTTCAAAAGACACAGTACAAGTGTCAGAGAGAAGAAACAGGTGAATTAAAAACAATGAAATATCTTTATAATATTTCACAGCTGTGTTTCTACCTCTGTGTCAACACTGTCAGAGATTTATGAAACAAATATATTATCAGGCAATATCAAAGGCAGCCTCTATTCTGAAAGCCCTCTCCTCATATCCTTATATTTTCAGGTTCAACAAGATCATACAGACTGGTGACACGTTTCTGTTTACATCTAGCATTTAGCAGATGTTTTATCCAGACTAACAAGGTGAGGAAAACAATGAAGCAATTCATCATACAGAGAAAATAATAAGAAACGCTGTTACAACAGTTAAAGTTGTTTCATAAGTGTAAGTTGTGTAAGAAAACAGGCAGGACCAAGATGTTATCAGTAATGGGATCTGTTTGGTCCATAATCCAGATTCAGCAGTTTCATACATGTGCACACTGCATGTAATACATGATCTAGCTTGTGTCAGGATTCAGATGAACTCAGCTGGTGAAGTAGGTCACACACACAGAAGACACGACGTCGCTAACTGAGGGGAAAAATCAGATGAATCCCATTTGTGCTTAAAAATGAGCTCCTCACTCCTCAATTCTCAGCTGGCTATCAGAAGCATCTAAATGACTCGGATAAGATCCAGTTAATTGGTTCTTGAGTTCTCTTCCTTTCCGCTCGGGTCCCAAACGTACAATGACTGTGTGTGGAATCTTCTCAATGAAACCAGAGACAACATTATCCACCGATCTGACCTTTCATTACTGCGTCTCAGCGCTGGGACACGTCTGTGTTTAATATATATACACCTGTAATCTCAGGATTATGCTAATGAGGGTAAAATACATCAGATAATTAATCACTTAGCCAATAAGAACCCTTCGTTTTTAAAGGAGTTGCTACTGGGTATTTTAATGGCTTCAAGTAGCACACAATCGATGAGATGAAATGACTACAGTATATATGAATAACATGTGCAAAGCTGAGCAGAATATAAAGCTGCATATATCGTGTAACATATACTCTATATTTAAATGTAGTTCTACAGGTGCGGCGGTGCTGCGGCGTACCTTAGCGAACAACAACAGTAAATGACAGAAGCTGAAGGACACAGCAGATGCTGCGCTACATCTGACACTTAACTACTCGCATTTAAACTGCAGTTAATACAGATCGCCTCTAATTAACATGATCGACTGCCACTGACTCAACCTTTCGTCTGACCCGCTAATCAGACGTCAGCGGCGTGAGATCTGATAACGCCGTCGTCTCCCAGCTCTGAACTCACATCTGTTTGCACCGAACATATTTCAACAACAAATACTTAACTTTTTAAACTGAACTTAAAACTAATGAAACCTCCAAGCAATGATGAAGACCGCCATCAGATCAGTCACTATTATACAGTTAAGTGAAGTGATTTATAAAGAAAGATCATGTCTGATGAAAGAATAATGATCTTTCAGCACAATCTCATAAATTACATTTTAAAAAGACGAAACAAGTCATAAGCAGCACATTTCAGTATATATCTTGTCTTAGAATAAGTGTATCGAATCTCCCGCTGGGAGAGAAATTGAAATTCACCAACCATACAGCTCTCCTAGCATCCCCATAAGGAACGGCCATCTGTACCGCCTTGATAAATGAAAAGACTGTACATCCATCAACAACATGTTTAATGCCATTACTGAGCATTGAGGTGTCTAATATTACACAGCAGCCATTTCACAGTTCTGTCAGATTAAAAACAACACAAAACACACAGCTAACACGCTACATGCTAAAAGATTCTTATTAAGCAACAACAGCATTAAAAAATTACATGAGTTTCAGCAATACTACAAAAAAATTCAGCGTTTTAGATGTTGTATTAATGTTACTGGAATGATATTCAAACATTATGATATTCAAACATTATGGAATTCATATTCAAACATTAAATGTCAATCAAAATGTATTAATTCTGTAATATTAATAAAACATTCTACTAACACTTTCTGGGTATTATTTTTGATATGACATAACAATAAAACATTTTACTAACGTTACTGCAGGATAGTTTGGGTAACGTTTGGAGAACGTTAGCTTTGAGAGTGCACCTATGACTAGAACAGGCTGATGTTGTTCTGTTTTATTGGCACACCAGTACAATTGTGTTTGTGGTCTGCAGGTCCTGCTCATCTAACGTCTGTCACCTTCCAGTTTAAACCAATAACAGCGGAGCGCTGACGCGTGCATCAAGTACCAATGAATCGTAATCTAAACACATCCACTCTGATTCCAGCAAAGAAAACATGTCCACATTTCTCCTTCACCTGTTTCTCAATGACATTGATCGTCTGGAGATAAGATTTCAGAGTATCACAATGTCACAAATCACATCTGTGGCTCTTCAATGATCCACCTGTTCAAAGTTTCAGTTTCTCATATCTATTTGCACTCCAACAAAATAGTCTGAGTCGCACTGTGATAATTTCATATTGTTTCTGTAGCTAAAACAATAAGTGTATGTGTAGATGTAATCACAGTTCTAAGGGCTGACCGGTCGATACAGTTTCAGCCGTACCAAAACACGTCTAATTCCAGAACAAAACAGAGGTTTGGGTATCTAGAGAAGGGCAGACCCTGAAACACTCGTTCGAGGCCACGTTTCATAATTGTGCAATTTGCATTTAGCAAAACATTGAGATAAGTTGGCAGTCACACATTCCCTGTCACATTTCATAACATCATTGTCTGTGTTGGCTGGCTGTTTCCTTCACATCTGCGTGTCTTTCTTGTCAGCCCTGTTATTTTGCTGCTTTGGTGTGCAACGCTTCCAAGCCACCTTATCTAAATGCACAAACACACCGTGAGTCAGAAAATTGTGATTTTGTACACCCGCCGCTTAGAGGTTTACAGAGAAAAATGTGATTGTTACAGAGATGGTGATGGAAAACCAGACTGAAGTCCAGGAGTTAATAAAACCCAAAACTGAGTCAGTGAATCTGAATAAGTTGCTCTGTTAGAGTGTGAAAGAGACTCAAGATTACAAATAAAACCATCTATGAAGGAGTTTGTTGTCTTACATAATGATACAGCAATATTAATAACATTCGCACATGGCACAAGTCTGAAGACGTACAAGTCAACATAAATCAACGAAACAATAGTATTACAGCAAACTCGCGTTTAAGGCGCAAACTTTACATTTGCTGTTTATTTTTCAGGTGGGACCTTTTTAAACGGGAAACATTATCATCACATTTCCATAAAGCAGCAGGCAGGCAGGCTTTGTGTGGAACACAATACTTGATTGATTGCCTAAAGATTTTTTTAGTCACTACACAATGAGCGTTTGACGCCAAATACCGCACACAACAACGAACAAAGGACAAAAATAATGAAATGCCAATGAAAAGACAGACTTCATTACCCGTGACCAGAGTTAAGGGTAAACGCAAATGATATGGAAAGCTTTGAAATAAACATCTCATAATGATCTCATTTACATCCCATAGTGTACAAGCATACATGTCATTTATTGTTTGAATAGGTCAGCTGTCTGAAAACTCAGGCTGATGTGTTTATGTGGTGTGTGGCTCGTGTAAAAGGTACATATTGAAGTATATTAAAAAGGCAGAGAAACATTAAAGCACTCAGCAACATTTGAGTTACATTAATAAAGATTCACCTATCACAGCCTGTTCAAATACTTGTTCAAATACTAAGGGTTTTGCTGGAACATGCAGTCAGACGGTCAAAATGATGAATTATGCACAGTCATTCAAAAGCTTGTGGAAATAAAATGGTTTTAATATAATCAGATGAAGCTTAAGATGTTAATGATGTACTTCAACATAGTGGCTGTCTGTCCTGTAAGTACATTTCAGACTAGATCAGGTTAAGTTTCAGTTTAAGGAGGACATAACACACATCTACAGCACTTCATTTATGCAGTAACCACTCACTATGAGCCTAGCAACCATCCAAACCACCTTAACAACAGCCTTAAAACAACCTAAGACACCTACACTGGCAAAGAAGCAAATATGTGCAACTTTTATTTTAGCAAATTCACCCCTTTATTCTCCATTTTCCATAGGGAGTGTAGGGAGCAGCGGCTAATAACAGTGACTATGAAGTGATGAACTAACCAGTGTGACGTACCACGGTAAGACCTCCGCACCTCATTAGACACAAATGGAAGAGCAGGTGTAATTGTTCTACTCCATTTCTGCCTCCGACTTCACGCTGCAAATGATCAAAATCTTTTGAACCGAAAATGATTACCTGCTTCTCCCTGTTATGAAACGATAAGAGGTGCCACAGGAGCAAAGTGACAATTGCTGAGCGTTTGTCTCCTTGAAATAATAAAGTGGAGAAAGTTTCAAGGGAATTCTAAAGATGTTGACAGGAATAAACCGCTGTAGTTCTGGGAACAGAGCACACAGCTTTTCGTGGAGTTTTCGATCACTTTTCATTTCGGCTGTACCGGTGAACTGGTCCTCTCTGGAGCCTGGGGGCATGTTGACAAACTTTAAAGGGATCTTTTCTACAGTGCAAATCAAATCCACTCAGATCCCTAAAGGTTGGAGTTTGTGGCACATGAACATAAGAACAGACGCTGACAGAAACTCCCTGCTGCATTTTCTTTCAATCTTTTTGACTTTACCTTCAAAGGCGCTTTCGACAGACACTCAGTTCTGGAGTTCACCAAGTCCAACTTGGATCAAGAAGACCATACCAACAGTTATTTAAAGATCTCAAAAAGCATCATATACCAAGAACAGTCTTCATTTAAAAGAAAATTACACAATTTAAACTCATTACAATAGTATCTCATTAAACATTACAATGATATACAAATTTTTGTGTTTTTTGTAATTCATTTCTTAAGCAATTACATGTTTTTTTGTGGCAAGCTGCATATAAACATTTTAACTTACTGGTTTGGTTAATTATGTGACATGCAAATCTACCATGTATATTATATTCATCAGTCTGCATGTCATTGATGCATTTTTCAGACATCTGATCAGTATGTTTCCTGAGGATCGAACCCACAACGTATGCAACAGTTATTCTATACCAGCTGAGCAGGAATGCATCAGTTTGTCTTAGTTAGCATCAAGGTAAGCTTGATGTTTAAACACAAACAGGTTGACTGGGTTATTTATGCAGCACTGATACAGACGCACCACAGCTGGTTCCCTACCAAAACCCAAACGCTGGTATCAAAGCAGTCCTTTTTCTGACACTAGATTTTATCAGGAACATGTTTCTATAGAACTCCTTGGGCTGATAATCCATCTATTTGAGAGAAAGGGTGCGAGCGAGCGAGAGAGAGCGAGAGAGAGAGAGAGAGATCCATTCGAAAACAAAGAGTTAACCTTGATTGCCCCTCTCAGAAGAGTTTGCAGCCAT
The DNA here is from genome assembly GCA_036877545.1 of Yasuhikotakia modesta. Classification (NCBI taxonomy): domain Eukaryota; kingdom Metazoa; phylum Chordata; class Actinopteri; order Cypriniformes; family Botiidae; genus Yasuhikotakia; species Yasuhikotakia modesta. The sequence goes on along the minus strand of JBAJNP010003086.1, from coordinate 30,302 downwards.
AAAGCGCCACTCTTTTTGCCTCCCCTCACTTCACTGCCAATTTTTCACTCTGGTCCAGCGGTTTCATGTCCGAGTAAAGATGGTTTTGGCAGCTAGCCCGGAGTGAAGCCAATTGAGAATTGATTTAGATTCTGGGTGCAGGAGAAGAGAGAGGCTTTCTATGAAGAAATTCTATTCTCTTTGTGGAGGCTTCATTCAGCTCAAGAGACGCATTGTACCTAAGATGTGTCTTGGGGAGTTTGCATACTGACCCTACAGAGCGTTCTCCAAGGTCACACCAGAAAGCTAAGGTCACCTGGGCGGGATTTGACTGCATATTAATGTTGTAGCATATCATTGCCAAGTTGTCTGAGTGGGCTGAAATGTTTCTATACAGGCTAAAAGCTGGGAGCATGAAGGTCTGTATTTATTTTGTGTATTACTTTTCTGCATGCTTTATAGACATGAAGGGAGTCACTGCTAAAACTTTGCATTGTTTTGTTTTACACTCCAGTGGTTTTCAGTCCAGTAAATACAGCCTCATCCTTCACGATTAGGGGGCTCAATTAGAGGTGATTCTTAAAACTGATAACAATCAGATTGTCTATTTATTTCTCTAAGAGTCCCTTTACTGCGGTTTTATGATCAAAATTCACCAAACTGTAAAATTGCATTCTGTGAAATGTCAACAGTAGTGGAATATTGCTACATAAACAGCTCTGTTGTCTCTATGAAAATGTTGACAGAATTCATATGCTAATACTCGGGCTAATATTTATATTTTCTGAAGCACTGTTAGACATTAAATGAACTGCCGTATGAATGGTTTAGCTATTTGTGAACAGCTGGAACATCATTGGGTCTTTAACAGTCCATGAGTACAGAGGAACAAATCTTATGCCTGTGGTCTATCACCAGTACAACAGCCATCTCTTTTATAAGCAAATGCATGTTGTGTCTCTCATAAGTAAGGCTGTACAATCCCATGAAAAACTCTCTAGATTTCAGGCCTTTCACACAAACATCAGTACAGAATCCCTTCATCTTTAACGGATCATGTTCTAAGTCTGATATTTGTGTGCAAACTTTCACTCCAAATTATAAGCATTGCAAAACACTGAAAGAAAAAAGAAAAATAACATTTCTTACATCTTAGCTGGTTTTTCTAGATGAGAATGGTGTTTAAATTGAGTCAATCATCTACGACTCCTTTGAATCTCACAAGAGATTGTCTCATATTGTGCTCAGATCTGCCAAAATACTGAAGTCTGCAACCTCAAGTCAGGATATGAAAGCTGGGAGACATAAACGAAGCAGAACTCAAAAACGCCCCCTGAGCAATGAATGAGCAACCTCAGAGCAACCTCAGAGCAATAATATTAACCAACGGTTTGCAGCTATTTTAATAGCTACTCATGAGACACAATAAATCACCAAACACACAGAGATTTGTGTGTTATCACACAACCTCCTGCACGTGACGCACAATAACATGCCAAAGAACTTCAGCCTTCAATCAAATAAATGATGTATCTGTGCACGTCATTTTCATATTCATGTGCCCGTGTAATAATTGTCCTGATGACATCTCCATGATGTATGTCTGTCCCAGAGGACGGGACTATACTGACTGTCCAATGGCCAGCCAGCTTCTATTTCTCTCACTTCCAATAAGCCAATCAGCTGCTGAAGACAGAAATCTAGTCCTGTCCTACATTTTTTTCTATTTCACCTGCTTGCTTGGATGCACATCACTATAGAGAAAAAAAGACTTTACTTCAGTTTCCCAGTGACTTAAAATAAACGTTCTGCTCTTCAACATATTGTCAGTACATACTATTAACATAGCTTTAATGAACCCAATTAACTAAACATATTAAGCATCTTAAAGCAACAACAAGACTGAGGATGTACTTAAACCCAGTACAATAATAGAAAAAAATAATAGTTTTCTTGTTTTTGCAACTAGACTGACTTCAGTGCTGGATCTTGTCTTTGTGTTTTCTTACTGAAGGTAATGACAGTTTCTCTGAGGTACTGCAACAGAATCAGAACACAGAAAAGAGCCCAATACCAGAACCTACAGTATGAAATGTCAACAAGTCTTTGAAGCATTAAACTGCACCAATGTTTCATCTCCTTTAATGAAATACAAAATTGAATCAAAACACAGAAGCCCATTCGCAGATATAGATCATATCGATCGGCGTGGGTCGCTGTCACCGTCTGCGGACATGTTCATTCTTGAGTGGACTGTGATGTTGCCATGGCGGCAGACATGATGTCAACAGCATCTGTGTGGAGGATGCTGGATGCTGGACCGAGACTGTCCTACAAGGAAGACTGAGGCAAGTTATCACACTTGTTTTTGAAAGTCGGTTTTGTATAGACGCATGCCTTGAAGTTTTGAATTCTAAAAAATGCGCTTCCAGTGTTACTGCCCAGAAAAGGAGTTTTATTTTAAAATAAATAATCACACTTAATGTCACACTGTACAGGGTGGAATGAAAATGTCATCCAGGCTGGTTAAGACATTTCTTTATTCTAACACTGGTTAAAACTCTCTTCTCATCGCTAAATCAATCACTTAGCGGTCTGATCACATGTATCTATACATAGATTTGTCTTCTGTAAAAGGCACTATGAAACGTTTTTCCAATCGTTGCGTTCAGTTGAAGTGCAATGATAGAATGTCTTACTTACCAAACAATGTATTTTTAAACCTGCATCACCAGCATGTTTTGGAAAAGGAACTTATGCCATCAAAGTTAGTGTAAAAATCACACTAAAGAGCTTTCAGTGCCTGAAAAGAGCATCATCTTCAGAGACACAACAACAGAAACACACAGATGATGATGTGCGACATCACACAGATCTGTGAGGAAATCAGTTGAGCAGACTCAAACGTGGGCCGCTTTCACACCCACAACCCACCAACAGAGAGAAACAGTGACAGGTCACGTCACTTATTCTGCGTTCACACTTTCAGAAATAGAAGTGACAAACAGAAAGCATTCCAGTGGAATTCTGTCAGGGGTTTGTCGGGAATGGCAGCTCTAATTAACGGACATGAACAGCTTAGCTGGAGAAAACTGTGCGTGTCAGGATGCTGGTTCAACATGGCGTCTTCTGACGTGACATGTCACCAACTGTCGAGGTTTTAGCTTGGCTGCATCTTTTAAGAGTCTATTTAGCTCCAACTGAAAGTTCTTTAGCATACAAGTCTGCGTTTCACAGCTAATTTAACTTAAGTAGACACAAGACTTGCTGTATCCAGTTTCAATCCATAAGGAAACAGCCTACTTGATCATTAATGAGAAACACTTTGGACTGGCGAGAGAATCGCTTCATCTAGACTCCAAGCATGCAGCTCGTCTCAAAGGTGCATATAATGCATTCAGGGGTTTTATTTTGCAACCGTTTGTGAGTGCATTTTGTCAGCCAATCTAGCAGAAAGTTGGAATTTGTTCAAGTGCTTGTACAATCTACAGATCCATCAGGGTCCGACTTAAGCACTGCCTGCCATACGCTGACTGATGACCACACGGTTAGCTGGTCTGTTTCTATTCTGCTTCAATGAAGAGCTAAAGAGGACGACATCTGACAGCCACAAAGACCGGAATTACAGCCTGACCGTTTCTGGCAAAATTTCTATAAGTTCTCAGAGTAACTAAAGCAAAACTTCTGAGCTAAGCTACACACAGGCTCAGAACCTCAGACGTCACTGAGGGGGGTATGGCTACTGGTGATGAAGCTGCGACTTCATTAGAACAACAAGAAATGAAGCTTTAATTACAGTTTCACAAACCATCAATACAATTAGAAGTGAAACCAAAATAAAACCCTCCAAATATTACATTTCCTCAGAAAACACACAAAATAACTGAACAGCAGGTTATTTGCTCTTAATTTTCACCAAAGTTTTGATAAACAGAGTTGTTCGATCCAGACAACATTAAAAATCATAAAGCATGTTTGCAAAACATGAATCTACCAAATGTCCTCTGGGAGAGCTAGATTAGGTCTTCAATTAAACTGCAGTCGTACATCTAGCTTAATTGTTTTGCTGCTTTTAAACAAAAGTGATAAAATCACAAAGCAACAAGAAAACAAATTCAAGGAGCGCATGGAAAAAATTCCAAGGAAACATGGGAACAAAAGTTCAAAAGCTCAATGCCCTTTATGCAAAGACTCCAGAATGATATTCCCATCATAGGCTCTGGAGGGGTTTGGCATGTGTCAGATGTTGGTAACACGTAAAGCCCAGCGAGTCAAACCCAAGTTCAGTCAGGAAAGTCCACACGAGTCAACAAGCGTAGCCTCTGGGACCTACACCCCAGAGAGCATGTTCAGTCTAAAGGACTTAATTTCCCCTGCCTGTGGTTCTCTGCAGACTCGCAGCAAACCGATATCTTTTAGCGAGACCCTCGGGCACGGCCGGTCTCTACATATTCAATCTGACAGGCAAACGGGGGGGAAACGCAGAGCAGTGACCTAGAATAAGGCTCTCTGAAGGCAGCGAGAGCAAAGAGCAGCTCCAGTCAATTCCATGGGCAGAGACGGCTTCACCCTTCCCTGCTTTAAGTTCAGTGCTTTTGTATTATTTACATCCACTCCTACAAGTGAAAACATGTTCTGTTAAAGTTTAAAGACTATTCATTGTAACATTCATTGTCACGTCTTACGTAAAAATTAAACAAAATAAAAATCATCTGAACGTAATAAGCAAACTAGACGGCTGTAGACCGCAGTCTGGTAATACTGGAAATAAACACATCAACTCCTAAAGCTGTTAATGTCCATTTTATGCACGTGTCAATACTGAGCAAAGCCTGCTAAGATCTTTAATGTTTGTGTCAAACTGAGCTCCTCACCGAGACACTAACACCAGTAACATGTGCAGATGTCATGACATAACATCTAATCACATCAAATATCACCCCCAAATATCACACAGCGTTCTCTACACAACACAAGGGCAAAGCCTCAATGCGGTACTTAAATCATATATTTCAGAAATCAATATTATGAAGAGTGTTTATAGACAAACATATGATAGTATTGACACCCTACAAATATTATTGCCAACATCTGAGCACAAAATAATAAAGGACAAATTCACAGACAACAAACTGAACAATGCTGCAAACCGACACGTTATAAAGTTACACAAGTTATAGAAACTTTCATTAGCAGAAGTTTAAACTCTAGACAACTTTAATATACACAAAACCCAACATTATTCATTAAACAACATTTACCTGCGTCAGGTGGCGTGGCGCGCATGCGCATCAGCTCCAACCGAGCAGCTCGTCCCGTAACTCCGCATCACATCCAGCGGACCGACACCGGTACCGGTACCGTTTACACGTAATTAACGTTTATAAACGCACCGCGGCTCCAGGAGACACGGCAGTAATTAGCCGGTTTGACACCTCGGGCTAAAGCGACACCGTCTCTCTCCTGCACCGTCATTTAATTGCCCCAATTAAAGCAGCAGTTAATCGTCAGACTTCTAACCAGCGACCCGACCGGCCTTTAATCAAACCACTGGCTCGACGCGGAGGTCGCGGCGCGATGTTTACGGTTTACCGGATGACTGGCGCGCGCTTCTCCGGTAACGAGCGCCGGGTCGCGTCGGACCTTCAGCCGCCGCCGCCGCCTCATTAAAACGGGTTCAAAACGCCCCGTGATATTAACGTGATGTTAATGATACGGTATAAACCCTCAACACGATATTGTCCGGCTTCAGCTTCATTACATAGTTTATTTTACACCAGGTTTCTCTTCTGTGTCTGGATGTGCGTTAAAATGTGTATCATTTATTTATTTCATTAATGCTTTTGTCTTTTATTATGCTGGCTGAAATTTTGGGAACCTCCGATTTCATCGCATCTCTGTAAACTATTTATTTCCCTCTTTGCCCCTCACAACGTGTCGGAGTAACTAAAGCTCATCTGCTGTTCATCCAATCGTTGCATCCGGTCTGCATGCAATGACAGGACATCCCACCTGTCAGTCAAACCTCAACCCTGATTAACTGGCCCTCACAAGTGCCCATTAATACCCCCCACAACAGCAGAGAGCTTCACAGCTCACTGAACGTGCTGAACGAGCTATAAGTGAACTCAAGCATTTAGGTCAGGCACTTTCCTGGACACCTCGCTTCAGTGGCTCTGATGGGTCCTGACTTTTATCTGCCATGGTCAGCCTGCGAAAAGAAGAAAATGTTAGCTTCAGGAAGGGATGACAGAGAGGCAGGCGTGAGGAGGTCTGGATGACGGTGTTCAGAGATCTTCTGTGGTCCTCTCTGCAGAAGCCCGGCTGATGGCGTGACATCTGTGTGAAAGTATTTATTTATTATCAATCACAGCAAAATACAAACATTTTAAATCAGAGTCTAATGTGTCTTTTAAAGGTTTTAAAGTCCCTGAATAGCTGCACAGATTTTACAGGGCTAAATGCACACGTGAACACACCAGCTGGTGTGTGTTACCACTCTTCTGTCTGATTAAGTAGATTGTAATGTATTCCCTAAGCTGCAGTGATCTGGGGTGAAGATCCATTAGTCGTCTCGGTCTGTTTTAAAGAGCATCGAGGTCACCGGCGATAGAAGGTTTGGTTTACAAATGCATCTGAATGGTAATGGTGTTAAGAGTAGAGACATGATTATCATTAATGAGCTGTTTTAACGTTCAGGTCGTCCCAGCAACATCGTCTTATCTGCAGATGCATGCAAAAAAATGCAGCTTGCAGAAGGACAAAAGTACTGCGGCTTAAATGTTCTTAGAAAAACTGTAATATAATCATATAACATTTAAATAATGAAAACTTGGGGTTCAGTGATTGTTAAAAAGGTTTAAATGTACTAGACGACATTAATTTGAGTTTAAAACTTGTGTTTTTTTAAAAGCACAGAGTTTATAGAGTCTAGTGGCTTTTTAAACACATTTGACATCCACAGTTTGAATCACATTTCAACCACTTAACTGATTTTGCAAATAAGCTACATTTATATATATTTATATATACATTTAATACAATCGCAGCAATCAAACCATCCACATGACATTTTACACAATATTTTGTTTTAAAAACAGCAGACACTGAAGCAGCAGGTTCTAATGTTACAGATTCAGAGATGATGTTCTGTGATGAACACGAGGAACAGTTCTAGACTGGGCATCAGCTCTGGCACCAGAACCTGAATCCTGTTGGTACAAAAGAGGCTAACAAGAGCCGTTTCTCAGTTCCCAGCCCTAATGACAGCCAACCAAAAACGTAGCCATGAAGATCAATCCAACACGGAGCCGGTCGGCAGTTTCCATAGAGATGACAGATGGACAGTTTCAGCCTGAGTGACAAAAGCAGAAAAAAGCAACAGGTTGAGAGGAGCTTCGTTCAGGGTGACATTATCTTTCACTCTACAGAAGAAAGCGAGAGCGAGCAGAAATCAGCCAGAGAAGAAGAGGAGGTGGGTGGAGATATGGGCCCAATTGCCTGGTGACTTTGGCTGATTGAAACTGACCTGCAGTTAAAATCTTCTGTACTGGAAAAGCGAGAGCTATCATCTGCTTTTAATTTGAGTGGCTCTCATGTGGTTAGCCGGGGTGACATTTTTACGAACGCTTCTAATTTGAACGAGAAAAAATGAGAGATGTGTCTGTCAATCAATAGGAGACACGTGAACTGTGTCTTTCACAATGGAATTAAAGCTTTTGAGTTTCACGTTTGAATTCTTTGATGTCGATCAATGTACGAAGGGCACAATTTTCTGATTATTTTTGACAGCAGCCGTGAGATGAAACTCAACGTGAAAAACATTTTAAGGTGTGTTTTTCTCTCCACAGGTCACTGTAATGAGTGTTAGAAACAGTCTGAGACGATTCGCTTCAGATCTGAGAAATTAGGGCGACACCAAATGATAATGATCTTGTTGAAGCTGTGCGGGACTCTGCTAATCTCTGCGTTTTGATGACTGCATTGTTTTAATGGTGCTTAAAATGATGAATGATTAAACAACAATGAGTGCAGGCGTCCCACCCCTCAGCTTCTCTGAATGTAATATATTATCAACAACAAGACTCTCCATTCTCATCACTTCACTCCCTCTTTATCAAGCGATCCTTAGAAACTAATCAAAAGATCCCTTAGCAACCAGCGCTTTATCCTGAGCTGTTTCTGATGGAGTAATTAATATAAGCAGAAATAAAATTCATTTCTTTCTTTAAAATAAATGGATATAATCTGCTGAAGCCTCATTTCAGGCCTTTTGGTGTCTTTATGACAATAAATAACAAAAACACCACAACACACTGCAGCATTCATTTGTTTAGGCTGTCAATTAATTCTGTGACATTTTCAAGGTTTAAACATTGTTTGCCTACAGGGTAACAAAAATCAACAGAATTTAGGGTACATTAAAAATGAATGACTCAAAAGCAAGTTTTTGTAACATAATGCATAATGGTTGTATCTCAAATTATTCTTCTACATACAGGTATCTATACAGGTGTCTATATAAATCTCCTCTTTAAGGTCTGAGACCCCACTGCACGTTACTGTCACAACATCAACATCATAACACTTAAAAAACCAACATCTTATAAACCAATTAAAAGCTGGAGAGAAGCACCGGTCACTCGCTCAGAGCGTCTTTAAAAGCACACGAGCGTTTCTCAACACTCATAACCTTCATCGTAATTACTGACCAAAGTCATTCTAACAGGTCTTAGGTCTTAATGAGAATGAATCTAGATTTAATCCCAGACAGCAGAAACTTCATCACCGCAGGAAGAGTCATACATCTCTCTTAAACATCCTTTAAATGCAGGGAAATGCAGCCTTTCAACGGCAAACTTAATATCTGTCAGCAGCCAAGGTCAAAGAGGAGAGAGAGAGAGGCCATATTCGTTTAGGAAAGACATTTTTTATCATATCAGAGTCCATAACAGAAGATCAGTGTCCTAAAGAAAAATGAGGATGGGACGCCATCATTTAAAAAGTAAGTCTGAGACTCATTTTCATCCGGCGCGGACGGAATCGCACACATGAAGACGAGCTTTCAGGAGCCGTCAGAAACACGGCTCTGTGTGTCATACAGTGAGACTGTTACAGAGTTAAATAGATTATAGGTGACTAAATATATTTGCTTGTCAACGACATGCTGTGCTGTGATCTGTGTTGGAAGATAGACGTTATGTAACATTATAAAAGAACAACTCTCTCCTCTATAGTCTGTTTTACACATAATGTACTGAGTGTGATTATTATGGCACTTGTGTTTGCAGGTCACAGCGTCAGACGCGTCGCTGCAAAAGCAGCTACTGTTGCAAATTATAAACTAATATGAAAGTTTGAAGTTCACTTTTGCAGATAAACATATTTGTTGTAAATTTTTGAAAACTTCCAAAAAATCCTATGAGAAACTTAAAGCTTAGTAAAAAATATATATACACCATCTAAAAATGTTGCAAACAAATTGCCAAATGTTTCATGCTTGTCTCGGGACCAGTAAAAATGTAGCCAGAGCAAATAAAATCTAAATAAAACATAAAATAATAAAATCTCAAGTATGGGCCCAGCAGAACCAGCAAAAACAGCTGTTCAGAATACAAATAGTCCATCTTCCTTTTCTTGCCTACAAGGTTATAGTGGCTGCGGCTGAAAAAATATGACAAATTAATGTCACGCTTGATAATAATTCAGATTTACAAACCTGCTCATTTTCCATTCAGAGACACAAATATTCAGAGCTGACACTGTCGGCTGTGTTTGTCAGATACTGCGCGCATGAAATGCGCCTGCATTAGACTAAACAATATTCAAGGTGACCTGACAACACGCGTCATGAGGATCAGCAATGCGACCAACGCTGCCTGCGGTCTGTCACTGCCTCATAAACACACGCTAGTCCTGAATAAAGCTCCACATGCAGAGCTGTCTTAAACAACCTTGTACCACAAAAACTGAACGTTCTTTCAAAGTTAGCCAAAATGTTATTGCAGCAATGTTAGAAGAACATTTTTAACATGATGTCTATCAAAAACATTATTCTTAAGTTGTTAGTGGAACATTTTAAAAATGTTACAGAATTTAAGAATGAAAACAATTCAAACTTTTTTTAAATGTTCCACTAGCTACTGAATGTTTTTGGTATCGTTGGAAACGTTCTACTAATGTTACTGCAAGAATGCTTTTAATAACCTGCTGTACTGAGAACATTTCCTGTTAGCTGTGCTGTAGCCTTACTGAGCGTTTAGCATCTGACTGCAGAGAAAGCAAAAGCGACAGCTCCACTGTTTCATTGACTTTGCGTGCGAGCGCCGGAAATGAAAATTAAATCAAGACTAATGAGCGCCGAACAATAAAAAGGGAAGATAAACGGCCCAACGGTCACCAGACAGACAAGGTTGCTGAAGTCGAATAACGTTATTACTTCATAATTCTCCCATTCAAAAGGCTGCAACAATCAAATCCCAGTTTTTCTGAAATGCCATCCTCGCTACATTTGGCCTCGTTTCCATCAGAATCATTTCCTGTAAAACGCTAATGAGAAAAAGCAGAAAAAGAACGTAAAATGGCACAAGACAATAAAAGGGCTTTTCGGAGAAAGTTGTCATTAATGGACCAGTAGAAACAGCAATTAAATATGGAAATCTCAAAGTCGTTACGAGCAAAAATGCTGAAAATTTAAAAACAAATGATCTCCCACCACCTCCTCCAGCAAACAAACAAACAAAAACACAGGCAAACAAAAACAAACAAATGAATATTTGAGGGATTATTGGTTTTGCTAAAGGAAAACTGAAGTCAATAAGCAATATAAGAGACACAACACTGCTCAACACTTGTAGTGTGTTCATAATAAAAGGTGTTTCAGAGAAAGTCTTACTCTTATATTTTTATTATTATATTATGGTTGTATCCTATTGTATGAAAAATAATAATAATAAAATGCTTCTGTTCATTTTGTGGTAATCTGATTGTGTTCTTTGCTGTGTCAACAGTTTTGTGAAACATGCTGATTGTTTTGCTTGTGTATGACGTCTGCATGTAGAGAATAATTCTTTAATCTGTCAGTATGTGCAGAATTACATGTGGCTGGAAACACACACGTCTGACTGAAGCAATGACACAGAGGAACAGAGAAAAGACTCGAGCCAGAAGATACAGATCTGCAAACATCCATCTGTCCCGAAACCAAATCAACTACTGACACAAGTGACTGAAATCATACAGTCAGAAACACCAAACGCTGCTTAAATAAAACTGTAATCGTTTGTGTTTGACTGCAGACATCAAAGCTAAAATGTGAAAGTTAGTGTTTTGTGCTGTTGTATTGTTATGATGTTGCAAAGCAGTTTTACAACCAAATAATGTTCACACAGTCAAACATCATCAAACAAAGGCTTAGCCTCAAATCACACTGGCTCTGAGACTCTTTAGTGGAGAGCTGCTGGTTATTGGATGATTTTAATCAATGCACACTTTGTAGAGTGTTTAAACGCTTATTGAACGTTCAATTAGTCGAACAAGCTGCATTGACTCGTCTGTGTACCCTGGAGAGAACTCCAGCAAATATCTTAACTCATGGAGCCCAGAACAAACAGCACAGAACGTTTCTCACAAACACTAAACATACAGATTCTGATGTTCTGCACATGCAGACACATACATCACGTCTCTCTGTTACCTGTAACTGAGAGAAACACTCCAGATGAGAAATATGCAAATGTGAGGCTGACAGATTGGACTGAGGTGAGAGAATCGGGTGTATTTGTTCTGCTTGACTCTGAATCAGACGAGATCAGATACGGCAGCCCTGCAGCATAATGACATATCAGATCAGGAAATGCTTCCCATTGAAATGACCAGCCCATCAGATCTGCAGCGTCTCATCTCATGAACGCCTCCTTCATCAAATCATGAAGATGAGCGCTAATCATCTAACCTTCCGCAGCAGAGAATGTCGGACCATCACAATAACATTTCTTCAATTAAAATGCTAATCAGAAAAGCAGTATTGAATTTTAAAACATGGCAATTATCAACTGAATCATTGGGACATTTAGAAAGAGGTGTGTGTGTGTGAGTGTGTGTGAGTGTGTGTGTGTGAGTGTGTGTGTGAGTGAGAGTGTGTGTGTGTGTGTGAGTGTGTGTGTGAGTGTGTGTGTGTGTGTGTGTGTGTGTGTGTGCGTGAGTGTGTGTGTGAGTGTGTGTGTGAGTGTGTGTGTGTGTGTGTGTGTGTGTGTGCATAAAATAATAAAAATTAATTCAAATATATGATTATTTCTATTATTATTTTAAAATTACTTTTACCAAATTGTGGAGGATTGTCAGTGTTCCACTGCAAGTAAACGTTCTTCATTTATTAAGTTTTACAGCGTGTCTAAGATTGGACATTAACACAAAACACCTGACCGTGGATCTGCTGAAATGAAGATGGACGGATAATAAATTGCAGGACTAAACTGCTCTCAGTCTTCACTGACACTTCAAATGGCAGAAGAACATGTTTATGGAGTTTTGTGGTGTGTCCCTCTGCCCCATTTCATGGCTGTGTGACGGATACTGACAGAGAAATGTGAGTGATGGACATTTTGTTGTGAAATAAAATTAAAGCCAACAGACATGCAATTGTTTTCCCAGACGTCTGTGCTCTAATCACACACAAGCTTAAGGAGGTTTCAGAGAATTTTAATTAAAATAGATGATACACAAGATTGGATCATCAGACAATGTCATGCTACATTTGGTGGTCTTATATTCAAGGTTTTGTGACAATCGCTAATATACAGATTCTTAATGACCCATGAAATTAAAATGAGAGTTTTGTGAGCTTTACGCCATGTCTGTTAGCTTTGAGGTCATCTGTATGCTTGTGTACTCCTTAAGCTATAATTCATAACCTGTGCCTCTTTATCGCCGTCTCTGTTCAGAATGTGAAACTGCATGTTGCCTGTAGAGCTATTGTCTTAATGAGAATCACAAATATAAAATCTGAACAATCAAACAATTTACACAATGTCTAAAAACTAAAATACAATTAAAAATGATTGTCAATTAAAATACAATTTTTAATGTTTAGTTATTTTTAATGTTTAATGTTTTGTAACTTAAAGGAAACATTAGGGAAACATTCTTACAAAACAATAAATGTTTTGTCTAAAGAAATGTCTCTACACAGAGATGGTTGAGAACCTCAGAGGTCACAGTAACTACTGCAAGTGCCCTTGAACACTTAAGAGGAAATGAAGACTAGTGTACAGTCACTTATGTTGAGATTGTTACTGCCTTCAGCTGAAATGAATGGCAGTCGTGGATGGAGCGCATTAGAATGCTGGACCCTCAAACCGCTTTTCAATCAGGAGAAACATCCAAACTAATGAGCAGGTCAGATGCTATACAAGATAAATGAGTCAAGCACACCGATCCTTCTCAGCAAGAGCTGTTTAAACAGCAAACATCTAGCCATGCATCTCACAGATCCTTCTCAGAATGTTGGCTTCTGTTCTCTAAATAAACGTTCATGCAGTGATGTTAGGAAAATGTGATTTATGTAAGATTCATATATTTTAAAGTGTTAGTCTTAAGCTGTTAGTGGAACGGTTTGAAACTTTGCACTTTTATCATCAGATTTTGCATGAAAGTTTGTAGAATAACGTCACAGCAGCCACAGAAAATCTGCCGGCTGAGGAGGCAGATTCTCTGACCTCATCTGGCCACGAGTTTGTCCGGATCACAAAACATCACGACTGCCAAGACCTGCTGACCGTTTGTGCTAAAACAAAGTGACAACAGTGTCCCAGAGGAAGGGTGAGCGTGGAGGGCAGAGAGATGAGACTCTACAGCCCATCACACTACAAAAAGACTCATTTTCTCTCCCTTAGTGCAATTCAACCAGAGGAGGATAATTGCTAAATTTAACTGCTTCCTTTATTGCACTCAGGAGAGCCGCTTGTCCCTGCAGGATTGCTTGACTGCTGGACGGGGGTAAATGAGAAATCTGTTCTGCTTATTAACTTTAAACCCCAAACTTTTAAAGAGCACTTACACGGAACCACTGTGGTAAAGCTGAACAGAGAAGTAAGAATAAAATATTCTTTTACAATCTTAAGCCTTAATCCTCCACAAAAACTTTTGTTCTCATACACAACATTGTGTTTATCACATTTCAGGACTCAGGTGTGTTTGCGTTTGCCCTGAATGTTATGGAGAGGAGAGTAACAGTTTTCATGGGAAACAATCGTTTCTGCTTTAAATAAGAGACGTTCATGCTTGTTTACTGTTGCGGAACGCAGGAAATGCGAGCGTTGAATGCAATGAATGCAAAGATGGGAAATGCAGCGTTACATTTATTCTGCTAATGAGAGAGCGTCTCATTTGCTCGTGGCGCTGCTAAAGGGGTAAGATAGCAAACTGAACCCTGATCCCTCAAAAGGCAGCAAACATCAGAGAGAGATCTTCAAGTTTCTCTCCAATTAGGACGCGTTTGTCTGGATCATCTAATGCTTCATGACATTGCCCTGCCCTTGGCATTAATGCTGCTCTGTGTACTGGATAAATAATGGACATTTATCCAACAGTTTTTAGGTTGTAAGAATGTTTCTGTAATGTTTTCATTAAGTAACAAAAATGTTTTAGGAATGTTCAAAATGTTATTCAATTTTTTAAATAGGCTGTAACATTTAAAAAACATTCCACTAACTATTTATATACCCTAGAAAAATGTTAAGCTAACATTACTGCAAAACTGTTTTTGACCAGGTTGGGAGAATGTTTAGAGAACGTTAGATAACTTACTGAGGCATGAGGGCATGCAGACAGCGTGATGTTCACAGTAACCTTTGCACTTAAATCAATCTTCTGGAAAGAACACATGTAGATTTCTGAGGAAAATTAAATGCAAAAATTGTTAAAATAACATTTTTGCCCCAACCAAAATTGCCTGCGGTCCAAATTAATATTTAATTCTGAGCAGAATGAGTTTTATTCTTTTAGCTAAAGGCACATGCGCTTGTCACTGTATCTGTACGGCTTTCACACACCCTGAGCTCAGATAATAAACAAATCTTAATTATTACACCATTTCTCAACAACCTATTTCACTTGTCAGTGTCATTAAAGTTCCTTGATGCAAAGAGATGCGACGCTAGTAACCGTATCAATGCATGTGCATCTCCTGCGCCTACGCATGAGTCTTAATTAACTGCTGCATTATTTAAACCTTCCCAAAGCAATTAATAAAGTCACACATCAAGTCATGAGCGCAGGGAAACGGTTTGTTTTCCTGTTAACTGTCACTCATCTGAAACTCTGAGACATGTTTCATATTAAAAGACTCCATGAATCAAAACTTCCTGCAGTTTTGTGGTTTTCAGCCCTGCTTGTTTGTATGATTATACAACTTCAGTTTGCTAGTGTACGTCAATCAGTCAGTGTTCATGATTTCATTTATATATTCATTATATGTGATACTGTACATTTCCATGAAATATTACTATAGGCCAATTTCCCCAGTATCATTGTTCATATAACCACTACTTTAAATCATGTTCATTTTTAGAGTAAATATAAATGTAACGTGTTGTCATGATGCATTGATCACAGTTATCACAGCTTTCAGTGATTTCGCACAGGCAGCGGTTTATCATGAGTTTATCAGGTGATTGTTTTTAATTAGCATAAAACTGTGTGAATAAACAGTGAAACAGAGTAAATGATGCAGAATATTGGGTGGTGATAAATTATGCGGGAGGGAAGTTGACTGATTCTGAAAATCTCATTTATTATCTGCTCATTAAACACAAGCGACGTCTGCAGCTCGATATCTGATATGATTTATTTTTGAAGTTTTGCTTTCTGGTGCTAAAGCAGACGTGACGTTCTGCCCTCTAAATACCACCTGTGTGTTCTGTCTCATTGCACTTGTGTATGTGTCACCATGATCGTCACAAACTGTCATGGTGTCTCTAATACTGCAAACATTGTCTCTCCCTAAATGCACGGGCTCAGCTACCACAGAAAGTCTACATATCTTCCTCTGTGTTGTGGGAAAGACTTTGGATTTACAGTTTTAATAAAAGCACTGTATTTCTGTCAGGCTGTTGTATTTGTAGAGCTCTGAATTATGCGGGCAAACATTACAGCAGTGAGGCTGAAGTTATGGAAACATCACACCTACATCACTGGAGATGGATCTGTTCTGTGAAATACAGCCCGCGGGTGTCGGTCCGGATGTGACCGGCGCTGTGGATTAACTGTCTGCAGCTGAGAAGATGGAAAGACTGGAGCGGAGGAGAGAAACGTCTCACACTCACCCATCGGATATTTCTGGCCTGAAACAGATCTTTAATCACAATAAAGTCTCGTCTTCAGATCCATTCACCTCGCGCTCCCACACGCCTCAGGTTAGAACCAACCTTTGAATCAAACCCAACAGAAAATCATTCTCAGATTTATATTCAAGATGACACACAGCGAAAATATGTAGTCTCAGCATTCAAATGAATAAACAATCGCTGCTTTTTGTTACGTTATACAGATTATAATTAAAGTTATTGTGTTTAGAATTGGATCAGTACATGAGCTCAGTTGGGCCGTACAGTGAAGAATTCTTCCCAGTGCTGTAAAGCTGTATATTTTCTGATGTCACACTATATAATGGGCGCATACACACATACATATAAATGCTTTTCAATAGTTTAGATGGTATTTATTAATTACAGCAGTTACTGTAGCTGTTCTGTAAAATACTGCAACTCTTACAAAACACTTAATGAAATCAGCAATAATATATTCACAGCGGTTTGTGTAAATATTAAATGTGTAAATATTTGTGTACATACCAATGAATATTTCATGCAAATTTTCCTGTGTGCCGACCATTTTACTTCCATAACGTTCATACATCTTCAAAAAGTTTAACTGTTTATTTTCTGTTATGTTTGTTCTAGTTTATCCACCAGCGCCCGGCTCACAGGAAACGTGTTCTCGCAATGTTTGCTAACGCTCTCAGTTTTTACACGCTGGAATATTCTTGAAGTTACATTAGGAACATGAAGGAACATTTTAAGTTACAGAACAATCCTTTAAGTAACATTTTTATAATAAAAGCACTAATGTTAACACAATGTATTTAAAACTGAATGCTTAACGTTCCTAAAAGTTATATTTACTTATATCATTTATTTAATGTTTTTGTTACTTACAGAAACATAACAAAATGTTCTAACAACCTAAAATTGTTTACTGGGTCTTGGCTATGAAACGTTGTGTACCAGAATTCTTTAGTCCCATTTAAACTGTTTTTGAAAGGATGAAATTTGTATTCAGTCTGTTAATTTGATTCATATTCTTATTCCTGGCACGACACGTCTGAACTCTCATATTTCAAGTTCAGACTCCACACAGATTAAATGTCATCAACAAATTTAAAACTCACAAATCCCTCCTTCCATCTAAAGAGAGAGAGAGGAAGGAAAAGCATTCCTCCTTTCTGATTAAACTGCATGTCCAAGTGTGTTTATGCTCCCATACTGAGTCTCATAACAATGTATCCAGTCATTGGTGGAAAACCCTCTCCTGCCTCCATAATCCTGCGTGAAGCTAATGAGAGTCATGCTAGCCTCTTATCACAGTCACAACAAGTCTCCGAGACACCGTCCCCACTAATGCACCCTCTCCAAATGATTGAAAAATTATAATCGCCAGTGGCCGCCGCTTCCTTCCACAGCGTTCATTTCAGATGCTTGGCCAAGTGTAAAATGAAAGATAAGAGAGAGAGAGATGCACGCAGGACATCAGTCCACAAACAAGAAAATAACTACCCAAGAAAAGTGTTTTCTGTCCCACCAAAATCATAAATCCAACATAAATGATCATCACCGGGTCGGTTAAAGGTGTTAACATAGATGAGAACTAAATTAATAATAAATCAATCAATGTCAATATGTGCCTGTAATTTAATAAATGTCACAAAACTGCTTCACAATTAAGCTTTCAAATGAGTAGCTTTGTTACAAAATATCAAGTGTCATTTCAAAGAGCACAAGCTCAATCTTTTAATGGTGAAACATCATGAGGAGAAAGATGGAGAAGCGTGTGTGTTAGCATGCTGACCTGCAGAACATCTGTGAGAGCTTCAAACATCCACCCAAAATCTCATGAGAAGAGGAGAGAGTTCTGAGAAAAGCTCTGAGGGTTTGTTTGCAAATGACACTTTGATATTTTTATCTTCAGTGGCATTCAGACACACTGACTTAAGTGTCTAAAGGACTTTTGCTGCTTTATAAAACATTGTACTTGAAAAAACTTGATATATTTATTTATATTTTGTTCAGGGGTTGAAAACATTGACATTGTTTGTCTTTCATGCTCAAATCATCCTAAAAAGTTTCACTTCAAAAAGCCAGTGGGACCTTTGTTAGATTATTGAGGAAAAATCAGTTCTGCTGCTCCATTCAGACGCGTCTCAAAGGAGCCGCATACATCTATATCCTTTTGTTTTCATTTTCAATTAATTTACTTCATTTATTTTCATCTCAGGTCTCTGAAAGCGTCTCAGAAGGACCTGTGGTCCTCCTGTGGTGTTTGAGCTTGTGTGATGTTTTAAAAGAACTGTTTCAAGGTCCCCCTCCCCGCTAGACCCCCGTCACCCACCCAGAGCTTCTCAGTGTTTCTGTGTCACAGTTTGTCCTTCATGTCTTAAATGCAACCAGAAATATCCAAACTGAAGAACAGAAACACTGTCAGTGAGTCGTGAGAAACTGAGGATCAGATTGTGTCAAAACCGCCGTACAGTAACACAGCAAAACTGTACAAACATTTATAAGTTACAGTGACACATCCCAGCAAACAGGGAGCATTAGCTAATGTTCTCTAAAGGTTCTCTAAAGGTTCTCTCAAAGTTATCAAATGCAATGATATTAGCTGAAATTCGAAAATGTTATGCAATGTTTTACAAAGCTGAACATTTTAAACTCCTCAAGAACTTTTAAAAGTACGTCTTTAACCCTTTTGTGACCCAATGGAGATGTTATGGGATTGTTAGCTGGGCAGATAATGAGCATTATTTATTTCAGCTGTCTTGTTTTGAAGAACTTATCTTACTCTTATCTATTCAACGCTGTTAGAAGAGAGAGAGAGGATAATTACTTTGTCTTGCTAATTGTGAATATAATGGCAATTAATGATGTGCTTGGATACAAATGGGGACAAAGGCAGTTTATTTAAAGGGCCGGATGACAGAAAGCTGGGCGATTGTGCAGCTATTTAATTACGTTCTTTTATCAGCTTAAAGGCTGTAATGACATGTTTTGCTCAGCAGATGTGATATGTTAAATGAATACCTCTATTGTACCAGAAAATAGGTAATACTAGCTTTGGGAAATATCACCAACGCTTAAATTATATTAAATATAACATCATGTCAACCGTTCATCAAAACAAAATGCATTGCAGTGTTTTAATGTCAGTAATGAATAAATCTACACCGCAGAATGTTAATCAGTATTATTTGTTTGTTTTTCCATGTAAATATATTCATAAACTTATATTAAAATAAACCAGCTAACAGGCCTGTTGCGGCCAGATTTTAAAATGTTACAGAATTAGTTTTCTTACCCAAATAAAACGTTAGGGAAACATTTTTTAACCTGTAATTGTTAGCTGGGAAATGTATCTGAGAAGTAAAGTGTTACAAGTTTTATGACAAGAAACACAAGAAAGAGTTTTTTTTACAAAACGGCCTGATATTTAAAAGAAGAACAATTGGTACCATCAGCTGCATTTGTCTCGCGTGAGAGATGTTTGCATGTCTTCACTGGAAACGAGCAAATTAACAATGACGTTTTTCCAGCAGCAGATAATGAGTCTGAAGTCACATCATCATCTTCATCACTCACCCAGAGGTTAATTATTCATTTTACATCGTACATTTACTCTCTGTGGTCAGACCTCAGCGCTGACAGACGCATTCAGATGATTCCTGACCTACAGCTCACAGATTCACTTACTGTTTATTTATTTAAAAAATCATTATAAATGTGTTTCTTTCAAACAGCAGAAGTGTAAAACTGTCTCTCGATGCAAATGACATTAATAAAAACATTTATAAAATAGAGATGTACAAACACGGGTAAATCATTCGCCATCTAACCTTCTTAAATCTGTTAAACCGCACACACACTCACACACACACACACACACACACACACACACTGTGTATATCTTACACTAAACAGTGTTTGTGGACGGCTTCTGATTTAGAAGTCCATAAATGATGCAGCTGATGTGTTTATGGAGTAAAATCTGCCGCCAGCAGCTGTAGATGTTTGTCTCATAACTGTATGAATGTTATCATGATCATTCTCAGGAGAGATTTCTGCAGAACACCTGATGTAAAACTACCTCTGCACTTTAAACAGGCAGGCGGGTAATAACACTTTCTCAACATCCCCAGTCTCTGGAGGACAGACTCTCAGACATGATGTGAAGATGGGACAACCATCATTCATGGATCTGTCACAAACCTGGAATATCGTGGGTTGTAAATGTTTCACATCTGAAAGAGCAGAACTCTTAAAAGTGAAGAGTATCTTTACAATCTGTGTGATGTGTGTGATTGTTAATCACTGCCAGCGTCTGCAGGCTGAAACAAGGTCACGAGTGAATATTTCAGGAGGTGTTGGACTGAACTGCAGCTGTACAGTATCAGATGTCCCTGGTGAAACACAGCAAAACTTCTAACTTAACAACAGAAGATAAATGATGCTGTCACAGCATCTGGCCGGACGTACAACAGTCTCTGCTTTCAAGACCCTGAACACTTTTGTTTATAAAAATACCTTAATAAAAGACAGGTTACAACGCCTGTGTATAAAACACAATCCTTAAACGCCACTTCCAGTTATAGGTTGTAAGAACGTTTCCCTAAACATTTACCTAAACATTTATTTCCCTAAACATTCAAACACTTTATTAACATTTCAGAACATTACACTAAAAATGAGAATAATTCCTTTGTGTATGATATGCAACGTTAAATATGGTTTAATACTGTTTCTGCAAGCAGTGTTTTGAAAACCTAGAGAGAGAATTAGAGAACGTTAGCCAACATTTTAAGAACATTCCTTGTTAGCTGGGTCCAGCTCTGCAGGGAACCTGGGAATATTTAAACTCACAGCTTCCTGAAATAAAGATCCAACAGTTTATAACTTTTAGAAAATCTCATTTGTTTCACAAATATGTGTGTGTGCCTGACAAACGTTCCTCTTGAGTGACAGTGTGAGCGAGACACAAAATGACATCCTCATTATTTTCAATCAAAGACACAGAACATATCAAAGGGGAGATGTTAACCTTGCCAATGGCACGTCGTGTGAATGAGAGTGTGTATGTGTTGTGTGTGTGTATGTGTTGTGTGTGTTTGCCGGTGGCATCGGCCGGCGTGTGGAGGCCGCCTGGCATAGAGGAAGGTCGTGGCCCTGCTCACAGGAAACTCCGCTTTGATCAATCCGTAAGTTGCGGGATCGTTTTGCTTCCCTCTGCCCACAAACAAATCAATTAACTTGAGTGGGAAACAGGGAGCTGGACATCTGATGTCCGGGAAATAAATTGCTCTGTAATTTAAAGGCATTGTTGAGGAAAGGCAGACATGCAAATGTGGACGTTATAATTGTGCATCAACGTGACATTGTGATAATGTGACATTTAACGGACAGTTTTATTCAGAGTGACTTACACAGATCACATGACCGAAGGATACAGTCTGATCAAAGGCAGCCCAGCTAACAGGGAACATTCTCAGAATGTTGTCTTATGTTCTCTATACGTTACCTTGGATGGTAAAACACACACATCTGTAACAGGCAGAGGACTAAAGCTCCACTCCTGTGAGGAGAAACAAGCTGTAGCGCTTTTCCTCAGATAATGAAAGAGAGGATGTGAGTGAGAAGATGTGTGTACGAGGGCTCAGCTCTTCAATAATGCATGAGGGTCGTGTGTCTCTCTGTCAGTCTTCCTCACAAATGCCAGAGGTGAAAGAGGAGTGTGAACAAAACACTCCAACACACACACACACACACACAAACACACACACACACACACACACACTATAAATGTAGAAATTATGTTTAGTTTACTTAAGTTTTATTAAGACTGTGTTTTTGTCAGTGCTCAGTGATGCATTGAGAATGTGGATTTATATCTGACATTTGAAACACTCTTCTCATAAACAATGTTTCTTAAACAGACTGTCTGATTTATGTTTCCGCTGTAACACAATGTAATTGTGTAATTGTGTTTCGTGTTGCACTGTATTTTACTATAATGTCATTGTATTAAAAATGTTACTTATTTTAAAGCAACTTCATCCTCTTCATTTACTTACAGCCAGTGATGTTCACCTCAGATGAAATATCTCCGCAGACAGCAAACTTTTGAGAGCACTCGGTGCAGAACTCTCCATCTGCCTGCATTGTGCCCCTCACAATGACACCCTCATGCCCATCTCCATGTCCTCCATCAAAGCAGAAAAAGCTATTATATCCTGTTTATTTTAATTAAAAGCAGCTCTGTTTCCCGCCGCGGGTCTGAAGGAGCCTCAGCGCTTCAGTGCAGATCAGCAGGATTAGGGGGATTCACTTTAAATTAAGAACACATGAATTTTCCAGTGAGAAGCTCAGATATGGGTTTTGTTCGAGGGCTGCTGGTGTGACTGGAATTCTTGATTATGAAAAGCACTTGTTGATGATACCAGCATCTCTCTGAAACACAGCGAAACAGAGCAAAACGTTACAAACTATAGACAACAAATAATTTTCATGAGAAGCAACGATTTTCAGCAAACCGGCCCCAAAAACGTCAATAAACATTTCCAATAAGCAACAAAAACTTGTATTAACACATTTTTAAAAAATGTATTAATAAAAATGTTAGGTGTTGTATTAATATTACTGCTTATGTAAACTTAAAATATAAAAATTGTTCCAATTCTAACTTGGAACAAACGAGGAAACGTTTTATATTATTGTATATATATAATATTGTGTAACCGAGAGCGTGTGTGAGTGTCTGAGAATAAACGTCTGCGCTGAAACTGTTAGTTTTATGATTTTGCCACGTCTGCATTTCCTGCAGATGTGTCTGCGTGGCTCCACCCACCGACTCCACTGTACAGCAGACTCCATTAATTTGACAATAAATCTTGAGGGTGGATGAGACATTGACTTTCACTGCTGGACATTTTCTGCCTCATCATCAGGACCTCATCCATCGCTGCTAATATCTGCCGTTCTATCTGCTCTTTATTTTACTCCAGCTAACAGGGAACATTCTCAGATCGTTGTCTTAGGTTCTCCAAAACTTCTCAAAGTTATCAGAAAGAATTTGGCACTAACAACGACCTTGTTGGTGTGTTTTTTCACTTTATATGTTACATTGAAGGGAAACAAGGGTTCGCTGTTAAACTGTGTTCTGAGCTTTAAATAACATACAGCATGTTAATGTGAAATGACTGCTCTCTCTTCAAACACTGATGTTTTGAAAAACTGGCTTTTACCAGGAACCTGAAAATTACACACAAACCACAGCAATGCTCAGAAAATACCTGATGTGTTTTTCTGATGTTTGTGTTCTGCCCTCACATGAGCACCTTCTGCCCAGAGCACAATTCAAGGTTGTAAGAACGTTCCAGGAACGCCCAAAACATCCACTGTAAGATATTGTATTAACATTATTGCTCGGTTATTTTTATTTTGTAATGCTAAAACAATGTTTTTGACATATGCGTCATAACTTTGCAGAAACATTCTACTAACGTTACTGCAGGAATGTTTTGATAACTTTGATTCGGCTGCAGGGTTGTGGAAAAATAGCAGCTTTGCTGACACTGAAATGTTGCAAGTTAATTGAGGCCCACGCTCTTCAGCCCCGGTGCAGTGCCCTTATTAGTGTGCATGATGTCTTAGCCGCTGTGATGTCATTCCTCTAGGCTGTCTGGCTGGGGTGAGAATGGTGTAAATTGGCTGCAGTTTTCTATCATCTAACTGTGAACTGGATGTGGCATCAGTTAATTATTGGAGGAAAGAGTCACGAGTGCGAGACCAGCATGCATGACGATGGCTGACTGCTGACAAACAAACCAATTCACCTCTGAACTAGCAGCACAGAAAGATGGCTGGAGAATTATACTACAGTCAGATGAGATCACGCGTCACCTCAGACAAACAGGTGAGGCCTCTGGTTTGTTGCTCTTACCAACTAGCTGCAAAACGTTTGAAAAATATTTAAAGAAACACTTTTCATATATGAACTATAATGTTTGAAAAACTACTATTGTTACTGCAAGAACGTTGATAGAACATTGAGAAGCGAAATTCTGAGAAGGTTCCCTGTTAGTTGGGATTAACACAAGTTAAATCAGGTCCAACAGAACATTGATCTGTGCTGAACACACTTGGTTGTTCCATCAGCGCCACAGTGGATGTCTGAGTTGATAATTGTTAGCAAACAAACCCAGATCAGGTAAACAAACATCGATTATTTCTCTGGTAACGAAGGCACACACAGAACTGTCGCTTCCACTGCAGATTATGTATCATATTGACATTTTGGATGTTAAGCACAGATAACAGTGTTTGTTTCTGAAACAATCATTCTGGGCTGATGTTCGTCTCTGCCACTGAGTCACGATAGCATCAATGTTTTCAGATGCAATCGAATTTGTTCTCAATACACCAACAGTTTTAGAAGAAGACCATGAGAAACAGAAGAAGCAGTTCAGACGTGGTGGCCATCGTCTCAACATCTCAGAAGGTCTCAGTTTATTTCACTGCTACAGGAAACAGCTTTGAGGGCTCAGCTGAGACTTTCACAAGCACTGCTGAGATCTCAAACTCCTGAGGAAACATTTGAGACGACTACTGTCTCACTCTCATGAGAAACTAAAGCCCACATTTGTTCTCCATGTAATCTCGGTGCTGTCCAGGAAAACAAACTGAGATAATATTGAGATCTGTGCCATTTATTACGAGAATGTTGTGTGAAGAGACCCACAATTATCAGCTCTATAATGACACTGTCTGAACTTCTGGAATGTACTACAGGAAATTCTGAAAGGATGAAAGTCCTTCGTCCTGCTTGATACGAAAGAAGAGATTGTCCACGGACACACATCCACCCGCTGCCTGAGAGCGTCTCTCTCTCGCTGCTTCCGTGCTTTATTGTGACATTAGTCACCGCTGCTTTCTCTGTGACATTTGCTTTGATGAGGATTTCATTACGGCTCTGGGGCTTCGGTATTCTGTTAACACTGTAATGATTCTGTACGGATAACTGTCAGAGAAGATCAGGGTCACAGAACACATAATTCTGTTCTGTCACTCCTCTTACCTTTTAATAAAACACGAGCAGAGATGAATCATCTACAGTACGAGTCCATCTTGAGTTTCATGTAGGCCCATGTTGTGACAATAATTACAGCCTGTTTTGATGTCATCTCAGCTCACAATTGTAGGTTGTAAGAACGTGTCTCAAAACATTTTTTCTGATAAGTTACAAAAAGAGTTTTGAGACGTAATTCAACATGAAATGTAAAAATGGGGCCGTGGCTTTGCACAGATAAATAAATTATAATAAACACTGTAATATTTCTTTAAAAAATTATATGACATATTTCGATTTCACTGTGGCTAAAATATTGCTCCAAAAATGATTATTATTTGTTCAGCCTAATTTATGATGTCTTTTATTCTCAAAACAAACTCACTCTTTATCACCCAAACATGCGCCACAAGGAAAATCTAGAAAAAACGTAAATGTTTATTGATTTCAGTCATTTTTTAGTCATACATTTGTAATTTTTGGGTTGATATTTGGGAAAAACAACAACCACAACATCCTCTAAAAACACGCCGTTGTTCAGCCCAAACCAACACTGACCTCAGCCAAAGCGACACACAGTCTGAGGACCGGCGGCTGCAAACTCACGCTGTCCTCAGTGAACATGTGAACCTCGAGATATCTGGAAAAAATGATTAAGGAACCTCACGGCCCTTTGGTGTCCGAAACTCCCTGTGAAAACTGCCACCAAAGGACAAACCGAAACGCAACACACTCGACAAGAGATGCAGATCATTAGTTTAAAGGCAACACAACACACCAAATGTATGACAAGACAAAAGTTCTCACAAATCATGTCACAAACACGTCTGGTTCATATTTCACCCTCAAAATGAAGTTGGTGTCAAATAAACAACTAAAAACACACACATCATAATATTTGTTGTGAATTATATCATTTAAATACTTAATAACTTTAACTGTCCTGAGAATCTAATGAGCTTCTTCATTGAGGCTCAAGAGATTTACAGAAACGTGATGTTTTAAGTCATGTTCAGAGGGTGTTTGGAGAGTAAATATGCTTAATTCTCATTAAATAATGCCCTGAATTCTTCATAAAGTCCCCATTTCTTCTTTGCCAAATATAATTAACTTGAATTTCTGGGTGAAATGTGACCTTGACAGTTTTCATGAGCTTTAACCTACAGCTGTAGCTTTTCTCTGCCAGTTTCTGACTGTATTTTACAAAAGAGTTCCTAAAAAATACATACAAACGTTTTCAAGACTGGATTACTTGAATATGTCACCATTCATTTATAAACTTCCTCCCAAGCTTTTATTTTTCAGTCAACATTGTGTTTTTACTCACAGGAAACTCAGTTTTATCTCTGATGCTGTAAAAGTGTCTCGTCCATTTCCTGTTACTGCCACCATGTATAAATAAATAAATAAAAAGCAATAAATACATAAATATCGTTTTTTTGTTTGTTTGCACGTTTGTTCGTTTTTTTCTTTAAATAAATACATATTTATGCAGAGGCGTTTTGACGCTGGTATTTAAAAAGCCATTTTTCATCATGTTCGTCCTTTTGCCGGTTGTTTAAAGTTTTTTTGCCGGTTGTTTAAAGAGAAACAGAAGAAAGTTTGAAAGAGTAACAGTGAGTGTTTGGCTGCGTCTTCTCTCGCTCTCTGACAGGTGAGATGTTGGAACTTTGCCCAGATCTCCTGCCTCCTGAACTGTCCTCTCCCGCTGGAAATGTTTCATCCGGAGTCACTGCGTAACTTTGGGCAAAACCGTAGAGGAGGAAACGTCTCCCAGGAGCCCGGAGAGAGGAAAGAAAACAGGGGAGAGCTGTCAGGACAGATCGTAAGGGTGGTGCTAGGACCCTTCCTCCTCAGGCTGGGTGGGGGCGTAGTAACCCGCCAGCTGTCTGAAGCGTGGCCCCCAGTCACTGAGGAAGGAGAAGTCCTGCTCCGAAGTTGTGGAGAGGGTGCGGATGGAGCTGAGCGACAGAGCCGGAGAGCTGCTTCCCTCAAACGCGTAAGTCTGGAACGAGTCGTAGGGCGGCACAGATAAATCTGCATCCGCCTGCGCCACCTTCTTGCGTATGTATCCCTTAAAGATGGAGAAGTCGGCTGGCCCTCCGTCTCCGCTCAGGCTGTTTTGGATCCACTGGGGGACCGAGAGACGCTCCGGGCCGGACTCCGGGTTTTTCACCTCAGGGAAGTCGTAAAGGCTGCGCAGGGCGCTCATGTCGTACGCCTGCGTGTCCTGCTCACCTCCGCCCTCATCGTTGTACTTGATGACGTTGTCACGCATGTCCTCCTCATCCTCAGACATCCGCTGGCCCTTCCTGTGACGCTTCAGGGTCAAGATGAGCAGCACCAGAACTAACAGAACCACAACAAACAGACAAGAGAGAGAAAGTCATGCAGCAGATGTAAACACTGAACACCTAAAACATCAACTCCCCTAAAGCTGCAATCTGTTTAAAACATGAAACTGCAGGGTGTCCTAAAAGCTGCTGTAAGAACAAACTCTAAACGCTGCAGCATCTACACAACATGAATGTGAACATTTCCCACCAAATCACACCTGAAAGCTACAATTATAAATCTATAAATCTATCAGTTATAAATATGATAGTTACTGCTGTCAGGCTGAAGTCTGTGACTGTATTTAAAGCATTTATTGTTTTCCTGAACACAATTTCATAATATTACAATTATGTATTCAAATTAAAAACTAAACATTAATTTCTCAGCGTTTGAAATCAGTAGTTTAATGTCTCTGATCCATAAAGGGAATAAACAACCTGTTTAATCTGCGTTGTGTCCTTGGAGCTCATCTGATTTAAAACCTCAGCAAACGACACAAAAGTCAAGTGTGGTAAGAGAACAAACACAGAGGCATGTAAAACAAAAGACCTTGAAGCTGTAAATGAATTTATAGTAAACTGTCTTATTTGTTTCAAATTCCCCAACACAACAGGATCAACACATCTATCTATCTATCTATCTATCTATCTATCTATCTATCTATCTATCTATCTATCTATCTATCTATCTATCTATCTATCTATCTATCTATCTATCTATCTATC